>JAQGBW010003073.1:0-17383 GCA_034698625.1 Julus scanicus
TTAACATGTACAGAACTCAGGACTTAAATGTCCTATATGTACTCAGTATGAGTGTTAATAAACATTATTATTATTATAACAGCTTGTTTTTTCAATTAATTTAAAACCCATTCGGCGCACGTAATCTGACAAATACGATCCCCCAGTGTACTCCTGGGTAATCATTTTTTCATCATGACAAATTTATGATTTGATGTCGAACCTCATGAAATTTAATTGAAATTTGGACGATATAGCAACAGTAATAATGCACATATTTTAAAGTTTCTCTCGCGGTTTCATTGAGGTTTAAAATCGGCTGTTGTAAGCTGGATGATGAAATATGTTAAATTGCATTGTTTAAAGTTTTGCTAGTTTTTGGTCTTTGTAATTACAGTGGAGCCTCGGTTTACGAACTTAATCCGTTCCTTGACCCTGTTCGTAATCCGAATCATTTTTCCCCATTGCAATTAATGTAAATCCAAATAATGCGTTCTTTGCCCTATATTCGCTGTGAATCAAGTTCATTTGTAGGGTCTGTTTAGAAATTTACTTTCACAAACATTGTTTCGTGCATTAGGAAATTTGTATTATTCTACTCTATTCTGTTGCGAATTATGATTTAAGTCTGAAATCGACGTCATCGATTGTCATCCATTGCATCTGCAATTGGCGTGGATAAAACAAGTGACAGACTTTGACCATATTTGCAATGTAGGCTATATCCTTGAAACTAATATCGATTTTAATTTAAATATGTACTTGGAAATTCTAACACATTATTGATGTTTCTTGTATTTCGTAAAACTTATCCGTAACAAAGATGTTCTGCTGAAATTAGTAATCCGAATGCAGAAAATCGGACCTTTGATTGGTGGTCCAGAGAAATGTTCGTGAACTGAAGCATCGTTCGTGAAGCGAAACAACAAATGGTGTCCGTAGACAGATTTGTTCGTAGACAGAGACGTTCGTAAACCTAGGTTTCACTGCATTTTAAAAATATATTAAGAAAAACTATGGTATTTCATGAGCATATGTATATATTTTTTGGATTACATTTACACCCGTTTAATATTTATTAAAATTGCTTATTGGTGAAAAAATGTTTTCTCAACACTTCCCGTGAAAAAATATTTTCTCAACACTTCCCATGAAAATGAAATTCTAAGTAGAATTAGCTAGACCCCCAGTGGCACACTGTTCCAAATTCATAGACTGAGTGATATCTGTGCCAATTATAGTGGATATTCATGTATGTGAGCCTCAGGTGAGGATATTCTATAGAGACTGTAGTTTAATTGCACAACTCATTAATGATTTCGCGCATGTGCAAATCGACCCTGCTCAGTTCCTTGGCGCAGGATCTTCGATTTGACACCCTCTAACATATACGTCTTAAAACATATTTCATTTTCACTAAACTTCCAACCATCTGCCAGATCTCAGTTCGAAAAAATCCTGCATGGGGACTGAGATTTTCTAAAAACCGCCTCAAGTATCGATTTTTATCATGGTCAGGAGGCTACCAATTACATGTGTCTTCCCATGTCGTGTTGATCGGACCGCCTACTCCCAGCCAACTCCGAAGCCGAAGCTTCAGAGACACGTTGGACGATCTCTCCGAATCACTTCATCTCTTGATCTTTCAGGTGCAGGACCATCGAACAATGTCGTCTACGCTTTGGGACCCGACATGGCGGGATGTACTGGCAGAGGAGCAGATCACCATCAATGCCAACGTGGTACAGTCAAACTTAACACCGATTTTGAACTTCAGTTTCAACGAAGCCTACAGCATTCTTCTGGGCCAGAATTTTGCCAACCGTCGCATTTTTGGCCCCACCACCGAGGTGCTGTTGGTGCTGCTCTATGTGGTCATCACGGCCCTAGGTGTGGCCAGCAACTTAGGCGTGTGCTGCGTGATGGGACGCAAGACACAGCGCAAGATCCCCCGAAACTTATTCGTAATCAACCTGGCAGTGTCCGACTTGGCCCTTTGCATCATCTGCGCACCCTTCACATTGGTTCTCGTGCTGCAGAGTAATTGGACCATGGGCAGCTTCCTGTGCCGTCTGATGCCAGTTGTGCAGGGCGCCAACATCATGGTGTCTACTGCAACTATCACAGTTATTGCCATAGACCGCTACTGGACCATCATTAGAGGCAGCGTCTGTCCTGTCAATGACGGCTCTCGCTGGAGACGCTCACTATTCGTCTGTTTCGGTGTCTGGCTACTGGCCTTGACCATGGCTTTACCCTTGGCCTTCTTCCAGGTAAGACATATGTCCTATATGCCCTTATTTTTAGCCTTACTCATTAGCAATTATTGCCTACACCTGACCTAACACATTTCTCAAATCCATGCTAAGTTCTTGTGCTGGTACTGTGTCCAGTCTTTAAGAATTGTACCATATACACCGTACTCGGCCCTTTACTTAAAATGCTAAAGTTTTTCTGAAATCCAATTATCCCATTATCTTTGATAGATTCAAGTCAATTTCAGATTTCCTCACTTGGCTATACAAATAGTGAAAATGTGCCTGATTAAATACACTTGAGTGCAAAAAAATCGACTCGCCTGCGTGAATCAAGTAAAAATGTGTTTTTCTCAGCAACCAAATGTCCGATTTAAAATCGGAAGAATGTGTTTTGTAGACAATTTATTCCTGTTTATAATTCGCCAAGTGTGAAAAGGATTTCTATTTAATTTCTCTGGAGAATAGCTCGCATTTCGTGCGGCTACTTTTGGTGGTGGAGTGGTCATTTTATCGAGAAACCAATTAATTTAACAAAATATCTGGATGTGTTCATTAAGCTCGGATAATCAAATTGCATTCAGAAACACTTGTAGCCACATGGGTACAACGATGCATATGACATAAATAATGAAAATTTGGGTTTCTTTAAGGCTCAACATTATTCGCCTCAAGAATGCATTAGGAATTTTACGCAAATTAGGAGAATTATAAAGAGGAATAAATTGTCTGCAAAACACATTTTTCCGATTTTAAATAGGACACATTTTTACTTCGAGTGTAGTAGGTACTATTTGAAGCTACTTGCTGATAAAATGATTGAAAGGAAAGTTTTATGCTAAATATTTTCAATTATTTGTTTAATTTGTAACAAGAATGTTATAACACAATACACAATTTGCGGTTTGAAACAATGCATAATTGCAAACTTTTGCAATTGTTTCCGAATCCATTATCCAAAGAGTCCGATAGTGACCAGCCTACACGATTACCTGTTAATAATAGCTGTCAGAGAAACAAAGCCATCCATACACAGAAATTAATCGAAAACGTGTAGTGTTTTTGTCACAGAATTGTTATCCCTCCATCAAACGCAGATTTCCTTTGTGTGCTCAAGAGGAGTTTGAGTTTGATTTCATCCTCGTTTTCAGAATGAGTATTTTGCCTCGGTTGTGACCAATGAGCTTGCCCAGAGTCAATTACGTCACCCGCTGAGCTCTAATTACTTAGCGCACATGTAGAGTAGAAGGGTTCATTGATCGTTGTAATTATGCATTATTTGCATTTTTCTAAAAATCTGGATTAAAATTTGGGTTACTGTGACAAAATATAATTGTTGTTCATCTCGTTAAGTCCAATGGCACACTTTTCGTATTATCGATTTAACTTACTAACAAAGGAAAAGTATCAAACACTGAAATTCAAGTTCTGATAAACTATGCGTAAAACAATGCTTATGCAGTAGGCTACATCATTATTACACCTACACTCGAAGTGGAATTTCAATGATCGTCACTTCATAAGTTTTTTCTTTCCCAAAAATAACTTTAAAATAGACGAATAAATACAGTACATACAATACTGAATTACAATAGAACCTTGGGCTACGAATTTAATCCGTTCCATGACTTTGTTCGTAAACCGAAAAGTTCGTAATCCGAATCCAAATTTCCCATAGCAATTAATGTAAATCCAAATAATGCGTTCTTTGTCTTAGAATTTTTTTAGCATGTTATGGCTTTATGTGTGGAAATAAATATAACAGTAATATTAGAAGAAAGCAGTTTAATATATAGTACATCCATGATTTCTAGCATTATAGGAAATAAAGGAATAAAGATGCTGTGAATCAAGTTCATTTGCAGATTCTGTTTAAGAAATTTACTTTAACACTGTTTCCATTATGAAAATTTGTATTATTCTACTATATTCTGTTGTTAATTATATGATTTGTCTCAAATCGACGTCATCAATGGATTGTCATCCATTGCATCTGCAGTTGGCGTGGATAAAACAAGAGACGAACTTTTGCCATATTTGCAATATCCTTGAAACTAATATCGATTTTAATTTGAATCTTGGAAATTAGAACACATTTTTGATGTTTCTTGTATTTAGTAAAACTTATCAGTAACAAAGATGTTCTGCTGGAACTAGTAAACCAATTGCAGAAACTCGGACCTTTGATTGGCGGTCCAGAGACATGTGTTCGTGAACTAAATCATCGTTCGTGTAGCGAAACAACAAATGGTGTTCGTAAACCGAGGTTCCACTGTATTAGTAGTTTATAGCTTTTGATCATCAAGTGGTTGAAAATGTTGAAATTAAGAAAAAACGATCGAGCTTTACATGTCAACCAGACTCGGCCCACATTCATATACATGATACATGATTACATGATGATTACATGATACAAAGTAGGGTTCCCATCACCTAATGGACAATCCATCAAAAATTGACCGTGTATGTGAATCTTAACACGTTGCAGGTTGTGGAAGAGGTCATCCTGCACAAGATCGTCTTGTGGCGCACCTGCCTGGAGAGGTGGCCCAACCCCAGACTGCGGGGCTACTACACCCTGGGGGTCATGATGGTGCAGTACGTCATCCCCATCGGCGTACTCACCGTGACGCACGTGCAAATCACACGCCACTTGCGCGTGCGTAACAACCGCATCGCCCCCTTGCGAGCCCAGCGGGAACTGCAGCGCAACCGGAAGGCCACATTCACCCTGCTTACTGTCGCTGGTGTGTTCGTCGCCAGCTGGTTCCCCTTGCACATGTTCTCACTGCTCATCGACTTCGGGGTCACAACCCCGGGTGTGGTCGGCATGTACACCGGCTTCATCTTCTGTCACAGCTGCGCCATGACTTCCGCCTGCACCAACCCCATTCTCTACGGTTGGCTAAACACGAACTTCCGTCAAGAGGCGATCAAGATTGTCAACCAGAGGTGCTTGCCTGTTGCAGGATCGTCCGAGTCGGACAACAGGCCTGTACAGGAGTCGTGGGGTAAAAAGGCCCAAAGAACCAACCAGAAGGATTAGATCCTCCAACAGCCAAGATTTCATACCAACTTAGTACCTTACTGTAAGCATAGAAATGCTGCAGTGTATTTGGTTAAGGGTTCCATGCTCCGTTCCAATGGAGGGTTCCACGACAAGCCAATGAGGTCTCATTTGCACCGTGCAAGCGAACCTTGTACTATCTGTCCATAGCAGTGTAAACCCCACCACATCAAGAGGCCATATTGGGCCATTATTAAAAAATGGAGTCAATCAGTAGAACCGGTTTCAAATTCCGACAGGATCTTGTGTCCTGAGTATGGTTTTCCCTGTTTTCCGTATAATTGTTTCCAGGCAAATGCCTCTAAAAATTGGCCGCTGTGAGGGATTTCCCAGTCAATGTTTAGGCCCTCTATGACATTAGAAGTCTTAGGCCCTTTGAACAGTGGCGGACTGCCCAGGGTGTCAGCTTGCCCTATGGCAAGTGGGTCCCTAAGACATTAGACCAATGTTTTTTAACAGGTATCAAACGGTGACTAAAACAATTCAAGCAATAATTGTGAAGTAAATTGTGAAGTTAATTGAAAAAGTAAATCTCTTCTTAAAAATATTTGGTGTGCTTCGAGGTTTTTGGCTTAGTGCTATTTATAATGTGACAAAATAATTTTAAGGACCGTTTTGGGTGTCGTGAATTGAAAATACTTGAAAATCACTGCATATTTAAAAAAAAGTTATTGAACTTTTACTAGTTTAACAATAGCTTTTAATATTTATTTCTCAAACAAACTAATTGTACAGTTTTTTCACTATTGTACATTTTTTAAAATTTTGTTTGTTTATAAAATTTAAATAAAAGACTTGCAGGTGGGGCCTCTCTATATCTTGTTAACCAATTTTTGTAGACCCAGTCCGCCACTGCATTTAAACTCTTTAAGTCAGGTTAACGGAAACGTATACCATTTATACCACCTAATTTTGCAGAATGCTAAAAAGCGGGGCCTTTATTTTTTTCAGCGTAAGCTTATCAAAAGCTTTATAAACGGAACATTTCTAATTTTGAACGTGAAAAATTGTTTTTTTGACAGAAACAAATTTTACGTTATTTGTTTAATATTGGTTTTCAATAAAACTTAAAATTGTCCATAATATTCCATTCTTCTCAGCCTTACTTACGAATTTCACAGAAGTGTCCACAAAGCTTTTATATATAGGGGAGAGTGGGGTGGAATGGGCCATTTTTACCTGTTCATTTTTAAAACAATGTACAAACCTTAAAACGCAACAATTTGTATTCACAAATTTACTTCATACTATTGGGAATACAGTACGCAGTGTTTAAAATATTTTCTTATTACTAAAATAAGAAAATTAATTGAAATAAAACCACTCTCCATTTTGTCCCATTCCTCCTGCGCGCAGGAGAAAAATTTTGCTTTATTCTTGTTTTGCAAGTGTCACTTACAAGTAACTTGTGGGGATTAGACTTAATAATTAAAAGAAAAAAAAAACACTTTCAAAACAAATAAGGTGACTACATCTATATTCTTATAAAGAAATGGAGCCAAAATTAAATATTATGACAAAATGTGTTCAATATTTGTATATTTTTGATCTAACATTGGTTTTTATATTCCTTGTTTACAATTGGCAATTGTGTGTACCTATAATGGTCTTAATGTGAAATATAACCTTATTTCATATAGTACATTTCAAGGTTTATATATTCCTTGGAATTTAATTAGACAAAGAAATTTCAAATACATTTGAAGATGTATAGTTTACGAACGTATGGGTTAGGATTGCGTTGTTTATCATTTTATATGGTTACAAGCAAGGACTACATACAGTATTTAGCCTATATTTTTATAATAAAGATCATTTGTGGTAGTTTACACCAAACAATGTTTTAGTTAATCGACGGTTAACTTAATTAAAAGTTTTTGCAGAGTGATCAATGTCTGGTTGGGTTTGTTAAACGAACATGAGTATTTTGTAACAAACAAATGCACAAATTTTAATTTAATTGTGCTAATAGTTGGTTCAATATTGAAACTAACCAAAAAATTACTTATCATATTACATGTACTACATTACTATATATTATATACATATCCCCATAGTTTGAAAGTTAGTTTCACAATGATACAAATAATATGTGATATCTGTTTTTAGGAACATTGTTGAGGAACATTTGTAAAAATATTCGTTCGTTTCCATTACTATACATGTACTTGTGATGCTGATATTTAAATTGCCAAATACTTCATATTTTTCCTCTTGTAAATTTACTATTACCGCATTTAACATAAAACTGCATTATTTATTGGTAAATACATGTAGAAAAATGATAAATTATTTTATCTTCTCATTTATATTTTAGATGTACATACATATATATTTAGAGTTACAGATATTAAAACTGAATAAAAGTAAATACAAATTAAAATCTGCTGATGTTCTCATTTCGTATATTTGATGATTTCTGAATTATTTAAACATTTTCATAAGGATTCAGAAATAAATTTGACTTTTCCAAAATTTTTCAGCAGGTGGGCTATCTGTCTAATTAACTGATAAACTACAAACATGTGCGAAATTTTTGGGTCGGTCTGAGTACTCCTAGTATTTGCATTCTGATCAATATAATATAAAGACTGAACTGCTCTTTGTAACTGGAAATAAAACGTAATTGGAACATGTCAAAAAAATGTACATGCTTAATGTTATTTTAATTCGACAGAGTAAAAATGTCAAAGGCACACTTCCCTTGCTTTTTCGAGTTTAGCTTAGATTGTTTAACTTTTATTAAATCTTGCCCATTCTTATAGTGTATCTTTCTTGGCTCTGATAGACTTTGACATGTGTTAACATCATTGGTATCCAATCCACCTACACTGTAGTCGTTTTATACTGGGAAAACCACGTGCGTTTGCAAATTCGATTAAAGGCTATTGTTTTTACGTCAACATTTATTAACTTTGCATACATCAGCAATCTTATTTATTTGTTTAGGTTGCGGAACGATTTTTCCATGCATGGTTATTTGAAAATTATTCTGAAAGAGAACAAACATAACATAAATGAACTTTGATGTTCGACCGTATGATTAAACGTGTTTACATAGTGGAAACTACATTATTTTTAATCGAATTGTGTTGACATCTATTCCAAATGGTTTCTCAGAAATGATTGAGCATGTCTAAACATGAAAACTATCACAAATTGTCTATATGCGTGTCATATGCAATACGATGTACATCTTCTAATATCGTAATATGCTCAGCATGGTTTTTTAAATATACATTTTTGGATTAATTCAAAGTAAAAATGACGTTTTCACGTATTTCATATGATCAGTGTGGGTTCTCAAATGTTGTTTTAAATTTTTTTAAATATTTTAGCCAAACATGCAATGTATTTATGTATGGCTATTACATACTGTCAGAGATAATGGGCAATGCCATGTCTGGTTAATCAAACTAACTTTATTGTTTACCTTGGAATATGGTTATTTCCATTGTTTCTGAATCAATTCAGTTTAATGAAAACTATTCTCATTTTAATGTTTTCATAGTTGACACAAAAACCATGTTATAAATTCATTATACATTTCATTATAAATTTAGTTTCGGTTTTCTATAAAAGGATTACGTGTTAATCATGAAAGCTTTAAACGTTATAACGTATCTTTTATGTTTTAGATTGTGGGTTGAATTTAATCTCTTTTCATATTAAATAGATACAATAAATCATTGACAGTGATAAACTTCCCCATAACTTACCTGGGAGATAACAGGCGTAATCAAAGTCCACAGGTTTCATTCTAAACAAACAAACATAATTATTTGTATATTTGTTTATAATGTTTTGTCTATATTTACACAAATCGTTTTGTAAAATTTACAAAATGTAGTTATTTTTAAAGAGCGTATTGAAGAATTCTAGTCATTTGATGTGTTATAAATTTTTTTCCACTGTTCCAAATCTTAAACTTGAAACAAAATTGTTAAAATTTAATATAAATAATAATAAATTACCCCTGAATACAATCTCCACATTGCTGTGGTTCCGTAGCACATTCTCCAGATTCCTTTTTATTGTAATCTGCACACCGAACGCAATCGTTTTGGCCAGTTTCGCCCTATAATAAAATAAATTTTTTTTTATTTTTTTTATTTTTTTATTTATTTTTTTTTTTTTCACATTATGTTTATCTAAATTTGTACTTACATTAATAATGACGCTGCCAAATATGCCGATGGCAATCAAAACCAATAACGTCTTTGAAAACATTATTTACTGTAATCTAATTTATTTTTGGCGTAAACAAACTTGGTATTAAGTAAAAACGAAACCAAATGAGTCCAAACAATTTCTGGTAACAAAGTTATTCATCTATATATATGTAACTGATAGATAACAAGAACGTTATCATTGTTGTTATTTATGATTTGCTTTACGTTATCTTATCATTTGTAAACTGTGAGTCATAAAAAAGTAGATCCTAATAAAACAAAATCACAATTTCGTGAAAAACAAAACTTCGTGGACTACACAATTTGGGGAGTTCTACAGGAAAAGGTTTACAAATCGAAGATTAATAATATCGAAGACTTGAAACGACGAATTAAGAAAACTCGACCAGCATATGATCGTTTCGTCAATCAAAGAATGACACGATAGACTCCGGGTTTGTGTACATGTGCAGGCCACCGTAGAACTTTTTAGCACATTTAAAAATTCATTTTTGTTCCAACACTATTGTTCTATGTAAGTGCCAAATTTCATTTAAATCTAAGCATTTTTCACGAAGTTGTGATATATTTTATTTGGTTTTACGTTTTTATGACTCACAGTGCAGACTCCTTTCTATCTAGGGAGGGTATTGTGTTGTCTTCATTGTATATTTCAATGTTTAAATTTTCATGTTTGTTTTCGCTAGATGGCGATGATAACCTGACTATTGTTTCGAAGATACAAATTCCACTTGTTTTAAAGTTAAGTTCAGAAAATTCCATAATTAAAGTTATCAGAACATGTTCACTAAATTTTCTGACAAACTTTAGATAATAAGCTGGTATATGCTTGAACTAAACTTTTTTTTAAAAAAATGAAGGGCTTATTTAGCCTGTATTTTTGTAAAATTATTCTTTCAGCTAAAATTTTAAAAAATCTATCAGACTATGGTATTACATAACTGCAAACGTGGGTATTTTTTTAATTTATAGACTAAATCCTGCACTGCTTATGCTTTGTTTGTGAAGTAATGAAATTGTTCATTGTTTGTTCAGGGAAATCCCGAATGCTCACATATTATCATGCTTGTTTACTTTTTGCCTATAAGACTAAAGTAATTGCTTTTTATGCAACAGAGATGATATCGTTTTGGCTTAATCCAGAAGCATTTTGTGTTTGACTAATGCATAAATTTACTGTATTTTCTCCATGCTCTGAAATATCAATTTTCTAAAACTAATCTGGTCTAGCTTTACAATAAGCCAATGGTAATTCCAAGTTTAAATAATTTATTTAATCTAGAGAAACCCAATGCCAAATATCATCATTGTAAAATTAAAACCTTATTAGTTGAAATAAAACTCGCTTTTATTAGAAATGATTAGCTTACATTTAAATTACATTTGGTATTTCATATAAGTTAAACTTTTAATTCAAGTGATATTTCAATTCAGGATGCTATTTATAGGTATTATAATTATATGCTATATTAAACATGTTTTTTTCATTTTTTTCAGAATTCCAATTCAGCGCCATATGTCAGAGATAAGTTATCAGAACGGTGTAGCTATAGAAACGTTTTGGTGTCTAATTAATGAATTTTAGAAAATGAATCGATATGGATGCAATTTAAAAAGTTGAGGAGTTGAATGTTATTTGCATTTGAAAACATATTCAAAAATCTCGCAAACTCGTGCTAAAGATCACATTCCGGTTTTACTGGCTTTTTCAATGTGCGTCATATTTGGAGTTATGAGCCTTTAGACAAAAAAGTGCAGTTTAAATTGGAAATATCAAAGTTTCCCTAGCATGTTTAAACTATAACGATACATAGTTCTCGCTACCTTCGAAATATCGATTATTATTTACGAAATGATGGCATAACAGATGAAACGAAATTTCAATATTACCTGATATGATGCTTCGCATTAGGGTAATGTGTTTTTACCATGTGATTTAGCCCAGTTTATTTAACTCTATATAAGTACGTTTCTGGCTAAACTAAATGTGTTTTGTACATTATTTTTTCAAATTTTTTGTAACACGAGGGGAAACCTTTTCAGCTAAGATGGGTTTTGCAAAGTTAGTTTTTATACAGAATGTATAAAAAAATGTATTTGGGGGATGAGTAATTCTGATAAAATTTGTGGGAAATATATATACTCATTCCAAGGTATGTTACTTATAGCTCTTAGTGGACAAAAATACAGTTACAAAAAAAAATATTTGGGAAATCACAGCTTTAAATGTAATAATCCTGATAAAATGTGTGGGAAATATATATACTCATTCCAAGGTATGTTACTTATAGCTCTTAGTGGACAAAAATACAGTTACAAAAAAAAATATTTGGGAAATCACAGCTTTAAATGTAATAATCCTGATAAAATGTGTGGGAAATATAAACTCATTCCCAGCATTATATTGTTGTACATATATATATATATATATATATATATATCTGCAACATGTATTATTGTACCGTATTTCTAATAATTGTTATTTTTCAGATTCATGTTGTCTAACGCAGTGATCAGGAATCCCATGGTAAGTGCATGTCCTCCTCAGTTGTTACTTCTATACTATCTTTAATTTACTTTCGAAAGTAGATGCTGGTGTTCGCTCCCGGGTGGAGGTCGGTTTGAATTTTTACTGATGAAGAGAAATTCCCTAAGTGGCGGCTCTTTTAGATATGAGTTTAAACTGAGGTCCAGTGTTGCTTGTAGCAATTAAAGACCCCTCGAGAGGGTGTGGAAGTCCCCCTCGTTGGCAAAATTCCCAGGTAGGTGATAAGGCTCAGGCTGCAGAAATAGACCAACGTTTAAAATCGCCAAACAAACAGCTTTCGAGAGCATATTAACATTTAATATCGATCTAGCCATTGCAAATTGGTATTTAAACAGCGAATGGCCAGATTCTAGATATCATTTTTATAGCTTTTATATAATATGGGGGAAATATACAATTTTCAGTAAAGCTAAAATATAAGTTAAGTTTATCTCAAAATCATGTGGACGTACTTATTCATTGCTATTCGCGAGTGAATGGCTTGTAAGGCTAGTTCTGGATTTAATAGCAGGATTTAATTACTTTCAATGGCATGTCTTGTCAAATCCACAGAACTGAGTTCATTGTCTTGTCTGGGAGTTTAAAGCGAATAAGTTGCTCCTGGTTTCCTCTCTCCATTTAATTTTTGTAATAATCCAAACTTAACTTTTTACTTAAATAAATGTTGTGTGAATCATAGTATATAGACATTGAAGATTTTGAGATAGTGATGATACAAGATAGTTTTAAAAGCAAACCTGTGTACTGATTCCAATTATAGATATTTCATATAGATAAATATTTTAAATTATGTCCTGTAGTAACAAAATAAGGCAAAACCTACATAAAATATTGATCTCGCCTTATAAACGCAACATTCAGTTTTATACTTTTTAGTCTGAACCCAAGTCATATTTTGCTGTTATATTTAGTGATTTACAATTTATGATGTTTATGCTGAATCTGGTGTAGCATTTTTTAAAAAATGTGTTATTTATTTTCAGTGTAATCCATTTTTCCTCTGAATATTGTTTCAACATCTTGTGTTCGCAACCACTTCTCCACAAAATAAGCTGCAAATGGTAAGCATCTGGAAAACGTTACGCAACTATTTTATGCAATTTAGGTTTGACTACTCTATATTATTGTATAATCACATTCATAAAACGTCCTTGACGATGGCTTACATAATAGTATAGAGCGTTGAGGAAAGGCGGATGTTTAAGGTTTTATTCCTTGTATATTCTTGTCCTAACCTAATCCAAATAAAATAATTTTAGACTTAAATCCTAAACATCCGCATTTCATGAACGATTTAAATTCTGCTATATATGAAGACCATGCTCTTAACCATTATAAACTGCTTTTGAAATTTTATTTCTGAAATCATATACAATTAAGGTAAAGCTTTTTCGAGAAGCCTGCCCACAACAAGATGAAAAAGTACAGCATCAACGAATTCTATTTTATTGGGTAAGTGTACATATATTTTATTCAATATGACTTCTTAAGGAATTCACAAAACATCTTTCAACACACAGTATATCGATTTTCTGAGTTGCTTATAAATAATTAAGAATGAGATTCTAAATGGTGCGCTTGATTCACTTTTCTGGTTTCAAAAACTGATTAAGTGCATTTAAAATTGTTTCTTATTTGAGACAAACTTGAAAAGCACTGACGAGGCAACTTTCTAGAATATTTTCACATTTGCCGTGAGCTGTTTCAGACGACGAATTTTGGGACCTCTTTATTTAAACCCTCTGGAACAATTTCGGAATTTGTCTAATCTTCAATAGACAACCGCCCCCGTAAGGTACATTTAATTCTCCGGAATTGTTTGGGGATTGTCTGTATCGAATGGGCCTTGAGTAAATAATTTTAATTGGTATGTTATCGATTCTAGTCGAACTGTTTATTCTGCATTTAAAAGGCATATGAATGATTAACACCACTACCGTAAAAATGTGGATAGTTTGTGATGTATTGTGAATGCTGTTGTGGTGGCTTCCCAATATTCAAAATTCAGCATTTTTATAATTACGACCATTTTTATTATGACACCTATTTTGTGTGACTAACTTTTGCCATATTTGAAATGTAGGCTTTAAGTTGAAACTAATATCGAATTTAATTTGAATCCTTGGAAATTGTAACACATTTTTGATATTACCTGTATTTAGTAAAACATATCCATAACAAAGATGTTCTGCTGGAACTAGTAAAAGATTTGCAGAAACCCGGACCTTTGATTGGTGGCCCAGAGAAATGTGTTCGTGAACTGAAGCATCGTTCGTGTAGCGAAACAACAAATGGCGTTCGTTGGCAGAGACGTTCGTAAACCGAGGTTCCACTGTACTTTATTATTAATTTATCCCATCTTCATAAAGTTTAAATCTATCTGCTATTAAGGTTTGAATAAATTAAATTAAAAGTTCAGTTATATGTGATTTACTAGCTGACTCAATATCAACGCTATTTGAAAGTTAAGACTTGATAAATTCAAGTATGCAGCTCATTCACTACTAAGCTTTATTTGAAACTTCAGTTTATTTCATACAGTAAAAGCTCTTGTGCACTTAAGATTAATTAAATTAAACTTTAACTGCATATAAGAAAGTTACATGCGCCTTTAAGCTTTCATCGGATTCATCGAAAATCAAGTTTCATCATTTGCGATGAAGTTCTGTTCAAATTAAAAGCCATTAGATGAAATATTTTGTAAATTGAGCAAACAATACCATTTAGATGATATAGATGCATGTTGATTTAGATGTTGAGTGCCGCTTTTTACAATTTCAGCTTCTTGAAATTTTACAAGAAAATGCCAAAAAAGTGTATTTGTTAATTTGCAAACTGTTCATATAGTACATTTCTTTGCTTACATGCATGACGCAAGCGTGTAAACGATATAATGTTATTTGACATTTTTTCTGGATATTTTACTGATTAAACGAGCGACATCAATAGATGATATAAATATTTAAAAGCCACTCAAATCTACTTTCTAAAATTTTCTATCAGTGTTGGGCAAATTGTTCTTATGAGTAGGAGTACTGTTTACGAGTACAGTGGAATCATGCTCTATATTTAAGTAGGTTACATGTAATCAGTAGTCATATGAAATAAGTAACCAAACATGGGCAAATATTATGTACTCATGTTCAGAAGTACGAATTACGAATAACTGTGGGATCATACTCCATAGTATGAATAGTATTGTAAACAGTACTCGTACAAGGATTACTGATTAATGAATACGAGTAAGGCGGATTGCAAAAGATTTGTTCAGGGAACTCACTTTATTTGAAACACCAAAAGTTTTATTAAAAGCACAAATAATTAAAATTTAAATATTCATAATGAATATATAAGAACACAAAGGAAAGGGAAATCTTAATAATTAAAGAGAAAAAAAGAGCATAACAATCAATAACAAAAGGATCATGTAGTAATGTAAAAATTACGATACCAATTGGTTATGAATGTCGAAGGTCACGTACATATTCATGTTAGCTTTTAGGATGACCCTCATTTCAAGTTATTCATTTTCGTTACTCAGATTACTCGATTACTTAATTTCTATTTATACTCGATTACTACATTGTACTCAGTTTCAGATTACATTAATTATTATAGTTTTAAATTTAATGTGAATACTCAAGGACTTAGTAATCACCCATTGTGAGTACATTGTGCTCATTCGTTTTGAAGACATTTGCAGTCAATTACTTTTGTACATTTTGTATTCAAATTACTCTTTATACTCAGTAATATATTTTATTCGTTACTCAAATTTATCAATGTACTCAATTACTGTACAACACTGATTTCTATGATTTTTTTGGCAAGTAACATTATTAGGTACAAGAATTTTTTTCGACAAATAACTGCATTTTGATTTTTTTTCAGAATTGGCGCCTTTTTTGCCAACTCATCACTGATTGGTTGAGAAGTGACGCAGCTGTCATTGTGTGATGAGAATTTTAATTTCCAATTGCATGTATATGTACCTATGTTTTAGAACCTGGAGGGTTCGTCTCGTAGGATATGCAGCATTTCAGTTGTACTTGTAATAATTTCTGTAAAGTACAAGTACATAAGTTCTAGCAAGGTGGTATTTGTATCTGGATCGATAAGCCAGATTATTGTAAGTTAAGAAGTATTTTATAGATGCAACGCTAGATGTTTGTTTAAAGTTGTATTCGTTATCAAAAGCTAATAGGAATTTGAAAGCTGTGCTTACATTTTTAGAAACTCTGCTTTTAGAAAGGAATTTGCGGAAAAATATGTAGTAGCAAAGCAAAATTAGGATAACTTTAAGATATAATTAAAATAACTTTTATTACTGGATATTTAAAAAAGGTTTTCATTATTGGAAACATTGCTAGCATTCCAATGATGTCCTCGGTGCTTACAATATTAAGGAATATCGATTTCTTTAGAACAGTGTTCTTAGACGAAAAAATTAGTCAAAGAAAATTGTTAAAAAAATCTTAATTATGTCTTAATTTGTTATGCGTCTATAACTACTTGCAATTCCCTAGCAGCACAATTGGTGCATAAAACGTTAAAAGAACGTATTTTTAACGTTTTATGCACCAACTGTGCTGCTAGAGTTGGTTTATGTTCCGACTCGTTTTTAATTAAGGTTTGAATACAATACAAAAAATGTAAGTATTTCAACAATTATATCGCTAGGTTTAAATGGCGTTGTTTACTCTGGAATTTCAATTTTTTTCCCTATTATCATATGCATAGACTTGTTATAATATCGATCTGCGTTTGAGAGCCCTTAAATACCCCCATTTCCCAAAATTCATGGTCGTGGAGTTTTAGATTTAAGATTTAAGATTTAAGTTTTAGATTTAAGATTAATTTAGAGCTATGTATATTTCCATGTATTCGTGTCAAAATTTAAAGAATTTCTGATATACCGCGCGACATTTTGCGACATTTTATTAAGCATCGAAAAGTTCCTGGTGTGAGATTTTTATTGTGCTATCATTTTTGTCCTATGTTTCCCTTGTATTCAAACATATTTATAATGGATTATTATTATTATTATTATTATTATTATTTTATAAATGAAAGTGATGTTTGAATGAAGCATCACAAGGCAGAGTCATCACACGTGGATATCTTATCACGTGTATGTTGTACTCACGTCTCATACGTATCGTGTATCTACCAAAATGTATCTAATACTAGGTATGTATATGTATGGTTTTCTTTTCAGTTGATGTCTGCGGAATATATATAGTAATATTAAAAGTAAATAAAAAGTGGCCGACGCCGATGGTCGAGTGGGTTACGTGCTTGCCTCTCGATCCTAAGATGCTGGGTTCGCTCCCAGGTCGAG
>JAQGBW010003074.1:0-17372 GCA_034698625.1 Julus scanicus
GTTGCGTTTTAAGGTTTGTACATTGTTTTAAAAATGAAAAGGTAAAAAATGGCCCATTACACCCCACTCTCCCCTAATATTTGAAATATTTTTTGTACGTAATACACCTGACATATTTATGGTGCAATCCATGGCAACTTAGTTTTGACATGTAAATTATACAGGCTGAAGATATTATTATTCAATGCTGGCAGATCGTTTAGTATCCGAATATCCGAACACAACTTTCATTTACACTAATTATATATAATCGTGAAAGTGATCTCAAGTTAATGTATAAAATTCGAAAATGTTATTTGACAGGAAACACATATTGCAAATTTTGTAACACTTTATGTATACGTGTTGCGTATATTTTCATGATTTGAAATTGGGAACACTGTAGACCGCCTTGAAGGAGAAGGTCGACGTTGAGGGTTCGAAATGAATTAGAACGATTGAATAATGGAACAAATGGAACGTTGCATTGTGGGTTGCTAGAGCCATAGACGTTGGTTTCACCGGATGTTAATGTGCGCAGGCGCGACGAACTTGTTTTCCGACAACTGCGAAAAATGAGTTACGTTAAAATCAGCGTTTTCGGCTGGAGCTACCTTGATTCTAGTGTTATTTTTTCAATTGTATTTACAAAAGTTGCGTGGACATCGTGAATTTCGAATGCCTTTTAACCACAAAATCCAATATGGCGGAACTTTTTTTTTTTACCATTTTTCTATTGTTTCCCCGATTTTGTGGTCAGTTGTGATAAGCTGTTGATATATGCTTCGGGGTTATCGGTTTTTGGCTTTTTGGTAACCAACAAGAAAAAAAGTTTTTGGATTTTTCCAAAAACTTCAGTTTTTTCTTTTCTTTTTTTTCCCCCCAATTACGTTTAATTATAAAGTAGGCTAATCAATGCCGCCTTTTCTGTTTACACGAATAATTACACGTGTTTTAGGTTTCGTTTCGTGATGAGATTCGGTTACTCGCCTACACGCCAGGGGGGGCTAGGGGGAATATGGGGGCTAATTAGCATATTGTGGTGAAGGTGGGGGTGAATGAGGAATTAATAGGGCAGATCTTTGAACCGTAAAATCCTTTTTCTGGCGGATGCACCATGTCACGTTAACTTTAATTGGCGAAAATGGCTTCGTGTTTTGTATTAGGGACCCATTCTAAATATTTCACGTGTCAATGTGGGCTGACATTGAATGCACTGATTTTTTAATTATTTTTCTACATTAACTTAGCATCACTTTTTCAAGTTGTGGGGTGTGGCTTGATCTTAATTAGGCTAATTAATCCCCAAATTGACAATCTATTAATCAAAACCTTGTTTTTGCCTATGATTTCAGACACAAAAAACAGCACAGGATTGGTGGGGTGCATCGAGGAGATGACCCACAATGCCATTGCCGTGTATTGGAATCCCATGGAGGGACCCGCTAAGGTGAGACCCGTTAATAACCCCCCACCTGCAGCACCTGAAGTGTATTTAACCCCACCCCCACTTGTATTTCCAGATAAACGTGGCCGTGCAGTGCCTCAGCACGGACTTCAGCAACCAGAAGGGAGTCAAGGTGAGTTCCAGTTTATCCCTCATGGGGACTTAATCACTATGGGAATTGGTTTTGTGCCCTTATCCTCCCGTTCCCTCCACCTAGATCATTTTTGGCCATCATCCCCCATGGGGAATTATTCAAAGCAACTTTAATACATGGGTGTCACATTCCGACTGATGACCCCTGGCGTCCTCTTGGAAACCTAAATTTAGCCAGATTTTCGTACCCTTTCCTCCCCTCAACTTGCAATCCCCCCACCAGGAAAATGTTTGTTATTTACCCCCCTCCTCTCTCCCCCCACCCCCCGGGCTGGTGAATTGCTTTTTAACCCTTTCTTTTCCGCCTTCGTTGAAATTCGGAACGCTCGTCGTCGCACCCCTGCGTTAGGCCTAATTAATCTCGGATGGCCTACGTGAGGGGGACCAAAGGGGTGAAGGGGGGGTCCGGGGAAGGAACCCTCCGGGTACCACTCCATTAGCTTTTCGGTTAGCTATCAATTGAAACTTGTTGTTGGCTGCGGAGGTCGACGACCCGGCCATTCACCAGCCGTTCCGCGAGTGCCCCCGGGGGCATTGGTGGCTCCTTGCCAGGTAAACACCTCCATCCCGATGCTGGTTGGCTGGCGAGGGTCCGGGCTGGGGGACCCCCGGACCCTAGGGGGAAAGAGGGGACGCCCACGCTGCCCCATCAAATGCTATTTGGGGAATTTTTGGAGGGGGACTGCTGCCAAAAGTTGCAGTGATATTTTAGCCCCTCCCCTCAATCATGTGGTCAGATTTCGAAAATGTTTTATTCAAATATGTAGGGATTTCGTTTCTAAGTGGTGCTAAGTCTATTTGGGTCTCTGGGCCCTTTTAAGTCTTAAAAATAATTAGGAACACACTTTTGTTGATGTGGCCTCCAGCATAAATAAAAGCGCGTTGGGGCCTTAAGTAATTTTTGTGAGTGGTAAAGGGTCCCTCTGTGAAATTGTATAAAGTGAAATTGGGACCTAAATGTTTGAGACCTGGTGCCCCTACATCAATATAATGTATACTGGTATGACTTAAGTGGTGTGGGAAATACGCAGAAAATAAACTTGATTTTGTTGACGTATATAACAACGGGGAATTGCAGTATAATCAAGTTGAACAACTTTAAGCTAGTTTTACTGTAAATCTGGTTTTTGTGTAAGGGTTTTACTACAGTTATTCCCTGTTGGGGCCCAAGGGGGTTGAAAAGATGGGGGATGGTACGGGGAAGTAACGGGTTTTTTTCTTCTGGAGGACAAGGGTGATTAAATGGCGAGGGGAATTAATTTGGCTATTGAGAAGGGGGAATTGTGATGGTTTATTCTAGTGTGGGATATAAAAATATTAAAGGGGGAGGGGGAGAAATGGCGATGAAGTGGGTTCGTAATATGATACTAACGAAATGATTGGACATTTTGATGGAGAATGGGGAAACTAATCCCGAATTTTTCTACACTTTTTTTTAGGGACTACCGCTCCACCTCCAGATCGACACCTATGAAGATGGGCGTGAACCTTTGCCACCGGTGCATCGGGGTTATTGCCAAATTAAAGTATTCTGTGATAAGGTAAGATACAAAGTTTTCAACTCCATAGGGCCTTTTTTGGGGGGTTATTTGGTGTCGGTTTTGCCGCTTGGCGACAATGTAGTCTGATCGGTGGATGGTCGCCATCTTGAGTCCTTCAATGGAATTCAAGAGCCCATAGGTTTTGGCCTCCATCTTGGAAATCCTCTATCAAACGTTTGAAAGTTTTGGAAAATGATATCTGTTGGCCGCCATCTTGAGACGTCGACGTACCGTTTAACTTTTAATTGACCCTCCGGATTCGTGGACGTCTGACCCCAGGAGTCGCTGGGTGCACTAATGGTGGTGAATTTTAAACGAGGACTGTCTGGAATCAGAAACTTAATTGAAATTTTGGGTTGTTTTTTCGCTTGACCCCGGGGACATTTCCCCCACAACGAAACCAGAATGAAATCGTGCTGAGTTGCCGGTAGGGGGCCTCTATAGTATTTGTTGGCCATATATGGACCGAATCTCAAAGTTTGTCCAAATATTAAATTTCGGAAGCGTTTTACTATTTGCTCCTAAAATTTTGCAAATGGCGCCGTCGTTTGACATTATGGATTCCGGTTTATAGGGCCAATGCAATGCTGTCCCATTTCACCAAAATATAGATTGTGATTAATGATATTTCTGGTGTATTTTATATAATTGTGCGAGTATAAACTGTATTCGTATTTTCTTAAATATTTGCGATGTGCAAATGCTGTTTGAAAATTCTGTGGGTTTTTCAAAATTGCACAAAGACGGGAATAAGATGGCGTCGTTTTTGTTGTCGTGTTCGGTTATTTTATGGGCCATTTATACGACCGAAAACACATCCGTCCGGCGCGTTTGATTCACCAAGGTTTTTTCACCAATTTCTGAGAACGCAATACTCGGTATTTTTTACTTCGTACGTTTAATGGTAATGCTCCCCCCCAAACGCGTGTCCTGCATATCCAAATTGGAGGAGGAGGAAAAAACGACGCCATTTTAATGGGTTTTATATTGAAATTTGGACGTTTTTAAGAGGAAAAAAGATGGCCGACTCCTTCTTATTATATCGAAGTGGTCAGGGAGGGTCAGCCACGTTTTAACGCCACTTCTGAATGCGTGCACACTTTCCAACAAAAAATTGGGCGAACACGTGGCCCAAAATGTCGTTTTGCCACCCGTTTTTTTTTTTTTTTTGTTGGGTCGCAAATTAAAGCCGCTTCATTAGACAGAACAGGGCGTCGCCGAAATTTCCTGAAAAGGTCAACGGAAGAGGCACGGAAAATTCCAGAAATTGCCCAAGGACCCATTCCAGGTTTTAAAAGTTGAAGATGTAATGTGGGAGTCATTTCCTAAAGATGGAAGCTCTACATGTCGGTTTTAGAATAATGCTTGCATCCTGTATATCTCTGGGATTTTTTATTTTGGAATGGCCATCCGAGGTGTCTAACTGACCACGTTGAGTTGTAGAATTCCATTAAAACGTTAAAATTAGGAAAATTTCGAGAAATGTCGAGAAAAGTGCGCTCGTGACCGTGCTATTCTGTGGGCGTTATGGCTTCTGGTAGCGTGATGGGACGGGAAAACAGCATGTTGGAGGCGCGTTGGGTGAACACACTTGGTATATACTATAATTACACAGTAGTTACGTTTCCGCCTTGGGAAATTCACCTCAAACTTGAGTGCGTGGCCCCTGATCGCAACAGTATGGTACTTAAGGTTTCAAGGACTTGCAACAGGTTGTTTTTTATTGTCATTTTTTATATTTAGAATTGCGTGCTTTCCCCCATTGAGCAATGGCGCTTCAGATGCACGAAATCAAAATTAGCGAAACTTTTCATCCTGCTAAAATCAAGGAAAGCTGGGCAAAAAAAAAATTGAAAAATTATGTCGAAAACAGTAGTTTTTCCCACCGTCCATATTCACATTAAAAGTCGTAGTGACGTCAGAAAAGTCCCTTGATCAATCAAAGGTGTTCTCGCACTTTTCGAATGACGAATGTGAAAATGTGCCCATTTTGACCAAAATATTTGTGACCTTTTAAAAGGAAAAATATATATGTTTAAAATGGGAATGTCATAATAGGCTTTCGGTCATTGCAAGGCATCCGCCCAAAATAGCCCGATAACTCGGGGGAGGGAGGATTATGTAAGGGGGCGGGGGAATTTCTCGGAGGTCGTGACCCCGCGGGCAGCCGGGAGGGTCCGACGAAATGCCTCATTTGGTAAACATGTCACTCGCTCTGGCGCTTTTTCCCATGACACGTCTGCACCCCAAGGTTGCGCAGGGTGCCAAGTGGGCACCCCCCTCCTCCTCCTCCTCCCTCCAAACCCCCTCCAAATTAATGAGATCAATTAAAGTTGGGCGTTGTCCCCTCTGCTCTGGAGTGTCCTCCTCCATTGCCGATAACACGTCAATCGTTATCATTTTTATTATACTGGGGAAGAAGGAACCCCACCACCTGGCCACCCGAATTCACCTCTCTGCCAGTCACCAAGTTTTCAATTAATATATGTCTTCTGATTAACGCACTGCTTTTCAACCTCACGGCACACAGAAATGAAAACTCAAAATTGTCACGGCGTGTCATTAGCTTTTTATAGCAAAAGTTTCCTTGTCAGACACTATTTCTCAACTAAATCAGGGCTTGGAATATTAAATAATCTGACCTGTGATGAACAATTCTAGTGATTTCTATCAACACGAATGTGTTTGTCAACCGGTGTGTCGTCAAGGGTCCCCATGTGTGCCGCAGAAGTTTAGGGGATGGCGGTAAATTGATGAGATAACATTGTTGAAAACACATTTTTACACAGATGCTGCCATTTTGTGCAGGAATTTTGTTTTGAATTTCGTAAAATTTCTCACAAAAATTTCTGCAAAATTTTGGATAACTTTATACTATATTCCTCATCAAGATTTTATAAGGCAATTAAAATGTCCCCTTTATGTCGCTATCTAGGCATGTGCCAAACAGTATTCCAGTGTTTTTCAACCAGTGTGCCGCGACAATTTTAAGCCTATGGTTTAGTGTGCCGTGAGCTAAAACTGCGATTTGTGGTAATGGTCGCTAACGATGAATTTCTTGAAAAATGCTTTGAAAATAATGCTGCGGGTGTTAAATTTTGTTTTACCGGACACTAATGGTGGCCATTGGTCATACTCCACAGGGTGCCGAGAGGAAAACGAGGGACGAGGAACGGCGGGCGGCTAAGCGCAAACTGACCGTCACCGGACGCAAGAAGATGGACGAACTGTATCACTCCACGTGCGACCGCTCTGAGTTTTATGCCATGAGTGATCTCATGAAGCCCCCCATGCTGTTCAGCCCCACGGAGGACCTGGACAAAGTAAGTTGCATTGATCCTCGAGTAGCATAGGGTGCCCATACCGGCGATGGGTGCCCCTTGCTACCATCGTTGTCGGCTGGGTCTCTGCCGCAAGCTGCCAATCCGCTCCAGTTTTTTTTATCTCTGGGTCTCGTGGAATTGCGTTTTGACCACAATGCGGTGGAGGCCCTTGCCGACCTGCAGAGATTTGCTGGCCACTCCTCCCATCCATTCGAGATGAGCAATGGACCTTATGCAGATTTCGTCAGAGGTGGCAACCATCCGAGACAACATAAGGTCCTATTTTTGGGACAAGGGCATCTTTGGTGTTCCTTTGCAATGGGGGTCGCGGCCAGTGAGTGCTCGCTTAGAAAGAACTCTGCAACCGCTCCAATATGAATTCCCTTCCCTGTGTGTTCTGCAGATTACTTCGATGGAGTTAAATTTCTACAGTTCTGAGGAGAGCCCCACCCTTAGGTGAGCCCTATACTATGTTTTTCTCTCAGCAGTTGGTATTAAGCACCTTTAGAGCATCGCCCCATTATACTATTGAATACTTTGACGGTAGCGCCGAGAAGAAGCTGACAACAGAAGCCATCTTGCAGGAAGCGCCGCCAGAACCTGTCTTCACCGTGCCTCCGCTCAAAAAGGCCAAAATGTCGCCACCCAACGACCGAGGTGAGACAGTTGTCCTATTTCTCATTCCATTTAATCTCAAAGTGTGCCCAGTCTTCGAAATCATCCAAGTTTTTGCTAAGTCCTGTAGAATATATATATATTTTTTAAATTATTTTTCTAAGCATGACGTTATACTTTATTAGACCAACTCAATAGTGAATAGCCCTTTACTGAGCTAGAGCATTTTATTTCCAAACTGGAATAACCTGTGTAAAATGTTCTAGTTTTGGAATGGTCTGTTCTAAGAGTAGGAAACGACCTGTTGATTTGTTTTAAAGCTGAATGACCTGTTTTATAAAGCTGGTCGAGCTGTTCTAAAGCATGAAATGACCTGTTCTAAATTTTTAAAAAACTGTTTTAAAGCTGGTTTGAGCTGTTCTAAAGCAGCAAATGACCTGTTCCAAAATTTTTTTAAACCGTTTTAAAGCTGGCAGAGCTGTTTTAAAGCTGGTTGAACTGTTTTAAAGCTGGTTGAGCTGTTTTAAAGCTGGTTAAACTGTTCTAAAGCTGCTGAGCTGTTCTAAAGCAGCAAATGGCTTTTTCTAGAGTACGCCATACCGGTTTTAAAACATGAAATTATCTGTTCCAAAGCTCCGTTCTAAAGCAAAGACATAACCTGTTTTAAAACGAGTTAGGACCTGCTCTAGAGTTGTTCTAAAGCGAAATATACTTTTAAGCGGCCCCTTTTAGAACAGAAGTGGCCCTTTTAAAAGCGGAAGTATTCCGTTTTAGAGCAAAAGCGACCTGCCCCAGGGCAGAGAAAACAGGTCGCACGGTTTGTTCAGATTGTGCATGGGTCTTTCGTTTCTAAACTGTTTACCAGTGACCCTGGGGTCGAGCCTTGACCCCGGGGTCAGCCCGAGTTTCGCTCGCCAAACTAAAGGTCTGTTGTTCTCCCAACCTTTTCATATTCCTGCAGTCATGCTTTACATTCGCCAAGACGACGAAGAGGTCTATACCCCCTTACATTTGGTACCACCCTCCCTCGTGGGGCTCGCCAATGCGGTAAGTGTCGCTCCCTAAATCCTAACCAGCTTACCTGCCGGTGCCCCCCCTCCTTTTGCAGCTTTTCATTCTCTCTATTCCGAAACGGCCCTTTGTTCGACAGTGGGGCACCCGGCTATCTAAAATAAAAAAAAAATCTAAAATTGAAATTTGTAAGTTTAAAAAAAAAGAAGTAATTTATAAAATATTGACAAAAATCCACCGATGGAAGGGAGGACAAAATACCTTAAGGCACAAATCAATGAACCCTCTCTTTTGTTTCCGTTTGCAGATAGAAAACAAATACAAAATTTGCGCGTCCGACCTCAAGCATCTGTATAAGAGGTCGAAGAAAGGGTAAGTAGGGACCTTAATGACCGATAAGCCTAAAGTTTAAGATATTTTGTCTTCCTGGACATTTAGCCGCCCTCTAGCCGCTTCTTGTACTTGTGACGTTAGGTGTAGTCCGCCATATTGGAACGCTTAAGCTACTGCTGCTTGTAGACATATGTTTATTGGAATTACATTTTGTCGCCTGGAAATGAGCTCCAATATGGCGGCCCCTGACATGTGGTAGATATTAGATTTAGCCCCAGTTGAGGATGAATTGCAATATGGCGCTCCCCCGCTTTCCCTAACGTTTATTCTGACTTTTTTAGATTTCATAATTTAATAAACGTTCGTATTTCTTTAACCAAAATAAAAGGGTTGTAACTTACATTAATGAATTGCAATATGGCGCTCTCCCGCATTCCCTAACGTTTATTCTGACTTTTTTAGATTTCATAATTTAATAAATGTTCGTATTTATTTAACCAAAATAAAAGGGTTGTAACTTACATTAATGAATTGCAATATGGCGCTCTCCCGCATTCCCTAACGTTTATTCTGACTTTAGTTTTCATAATTTAGTAAATGTTCGTATTTCGTTAGCCAAAAAAAAAAGGGTTTTAACGTACATTAATGAGTCCCATCATGGCGTCATGAAAAACTCAAATTGACCATTGAGGCAGATATGGTAGTCGGCCGTACTTGACGCCATCTTGGAACTGTTGTTTGTTTGGTTTTTCGTGTTTTTAATAAAAAAATGTAAGAAGTGTCCCAACATGGCGCTTATTTTTAGCTTAGGATTTACTTAGTTTTTTTACGTGGGGAAAAGTTTGGTTCGTCCAGGGCCTGCTTATTTTTTTTTTGGATAAGCCGTGGACAGAACAAGCTTTCCCCTCGTATATATGGGGCTCAAGTGTCCAGGTCAGGACAAGATGCTAGTGTTGAGCCAAGCGTTCTGATTGTTGTCATTTTTTTTTGTTGGGTGTCCCAGGATTACAGTGAGAATGGACGACGAGATGATCCGGCACTACTTCAACGAGGACACTTTTATTATCAGCTTTAGCAAGCTGGAAGACGGCTACGAAGTCACCCTAAACGAGCTGTAAGGCGGCCATCTTGTTTTCTCCGGACGAGGGATACGCTCATTTGGCTGTGACTAGGACCCTCCGGCTCCCCCGCTCCTTTTCCTCCCCTGCATCCCGGACAACCCGAGAGAGACGAGACGATCATGGTCCCACCACGACCATCATCGCCATATGCCAGCGCTGCCCTGTTTCTCTAGTCCGCAGCCGCTACTCGCTCTTCGACCTTATTTTTTCTCAACCCGCGACCTCTGACCTTCGTACCCGTCCCAGGATTATTTCCTCCACCACAAGCCGTCCGGAGACAATGGAGGTCCACATCCCTCGTCGGAGGAGCCATCGTGACCTTTTCGTCTTCCGTGAGTGTCCGGCGAACCCACCGGGACGCCGTCCTCGATTCTTTTTTTAGCTGCCAAAATACTGTCGACCTTTGACCCCTTTCACTCTTTCCCCATCGTGCAGAAGTGCTCCGAATAGCCCCTCGCGCGGTGAACGTTTGCCTGTTTTCGGCGCTAGGATCGGACCCACCAATGGAAAAGCCATGACCCGTGTGACGATCGGAAAAAGTGTTTCAGGCGACCTTTGACCCCTGACCTCCCGTCCTCTCACCGCCATTTTTTAATCTGCCAAAATGTATCCTCCTATACGCTCATCTAATCGATCGGTGTAAGGCCACGCGCAATCTCGAATACAACGAATAGGACGCCATGTGATAACCCCCCTTCCCTCGACCTTTGACCCCTCACGCAATATTCGACTTTTTAACCCTCTCCCATATTCGACCTGCAGGAGCAAAATGCTTAGATGGTCTCTCTTCGACTTGGGTTCGTCGGGCAGGTAAGGCGCGTGGGGAGGGGTGATTCTTCCCCCCCCCCCCGTGACCCCACACTCGGGTCAAAGGTCACGAGCCGATAAGAGTGATCTCTCTCGTTTTTAGGCCTCATACTGTTAAAGGCCTGAAGTCGAACTACGCAGCATCATGACCTCTTGACTTGGGTCAAAGTTCACCGGGTTCACCGGTCGGTTGAAGGGGTCAATGGCGTTTCGGACCTGCCCCTTAACGTGATAGTTTTACCACGTTTTCATTTTGCCTTGTTGGGACCATTCTGAAAACGGCCTCAAAACGAAAGTGTGTACCCGCCATAACGGGACCATCTTGACCGCGTGACCCCCTGACTCGGGTCAGAGGTCACGAGTTTAAATAAAGGTGCGGCACATCCCACCTTTCGCGTGCCATGGCCATGGTGTTGACCCCCTAACCCCATACTTTCCCTCCCATTTGTCACGCACTACTCGAACGCCTTCTGGTGGTCATCATCGCTGTGTACATTACCGCCGTTTCCGGTTTCGTAACATTGACCGCTGACAGGTTTTCACCGTTATTCTTTTTTTTTTGGTTGACCTTTTCCCCCTCCTCCTTCCATCCCGTCCTCGTGTTCGATAACCATCGAATGCAACTCCCGCTTTTTTAATTGTGTAGCGTGTTGAAGGAAGACTTGTTAACCCTTGACCCCCGAACCCCTTCTTGTTATTGACCTTTGGCGTCAAACCCTGCCATATAAGAATGTAGTTTATTCGTTGTTTAAACCCTCATCCCCCCTCCCCCTTTGGCGCGCCCTCTGGGGGCCGTGCACAGGTGCCAAATAAAGGCCAGTGCTGCCATCCAGCGTTAACCTTTCACCCGCGAAGGGAATTGTTGGCTTGACCGGATCGTGGATTGGAGTGTTTTGGAACGTTGAATCTTTCATCTTTAAAATTCGAAAACTTAAAATCTTGATTCAACATAATGTAGATTATTGGAACCATTCCTTGTGTTATTTCGATTATATTAGAATCTGTTTATGAATAATAGCCTTAGCCACCTGTAGGGTTTGAGTGACCAACCTGGCATGTCCAGTGTGTTGCGTCATGGCTATATGAGTCATGGTCAGCAGCTGGGTGACCCCACCACCAGGAACGGGGGGGGGGGGCGCTGATTGATGGCTGTGAGTGATACGGCACCAATTTCCACTTCGATCAACCGGTCAAGCGACAGTTAACCCGAAAATCGCGGGGCCTGGTCATTGGTTGGCCGGCACTGCGGCCTTCCCCCTCTCTCTCTCTATCTCTCCATCCCCCCCCCCCTTCACGCCTCTGGGGGTAGCTCTTTGACCCCACGCTCCCGCCGCCACCTTGGTCTGCCCACCTCCGCCTCGTTTCGAATGACGACATAATTGGCCATAATTTTGTTTCATTATTTCTGGTCCTGCCCCTGGGGGACTCCGTACGAAAACCGAAATAGGAACGAACTGCTGGATGGAATGTTTTTTTTTAATCTTAATTCGAAGCTATATAAAGTTTCATCTGCGTAGATTTCTGAATCGTGAATCTAATTCAAATAGACGAAAGTCTGAATCATGAGTAGAAGATAAATTTGATAGCCATGAAATTCTAGGGTGTCCAGCTTCTTTGAAAGTCGGGAAATATGCTTGGATTTTTTTGTTTTCAAGAAAATTTGCTGGGCACTCTGAATCGGTAATCGTTGAATCTAATCTCTGAATCATTAATCTAAATTAATGTCGATCAAACGCAGCATTCTGAATCGTGACTTGAAATCAGGATTCTAATTGAATCCTACTTAAACTTACTAATCATAGAAAACCTGATCTACTTAACAGCATGAATCACGCATTGCATCCTCCTGAATCATGATTTCAAATTTAAATCTTCTGATTTTTGAATTTGAATCACTTTTTATTTTAAATTTCGAGGACGTATAGGTTCGTAGGTGGCGCTGGGGTCGTTTTCCCTCTACCAATTTTATATCTATACTCCCTCTAGTATTCTATATACACATAATTACCCTCCCATTTTAATCCACACTTTTTAATTGGCGCTGCCCCTCTACTTTAGCCGTTACGTGTACATAGCGTTACTCTCTCTCTTTTTTGCTGGCCGATGCTCCCCCTAGCCGAGCATGTATTGTTTCTCGTCTCTTTTTTTTTGCGCTTTTTATTCGTATTTGTACATTGTACAGTTGTTGCGGTGAGGAATCTCATTTATATATTTTGAATGCCAAAATCCATTTGTTCTAACCACGTATTCCGTAATTGGGACGGACATTAATTGGTCTGTCTGCTTGCGCCATCTTGGGTTTCGGGGGTAGGGATAACTGTGATCTCAGATTTAAGGTCCTCCTCCGGACTCCGTAAAGGGTAGTCCGGATTGCAACCAGGGATCGAGCACGTGACCGCCACTTGGGGGAAAAAATGCATTGGAACTCCAATATGGCGGCCTTTGGTTACGTATAGTGAATTACGTACTCGGCGGCAGATAAGCCTCACTTATTTCAGTAATCATGAAATGAATTTTCAATCAAATAATTCATTAGATATAAAAATTAATCTTAATTTGGAGCTCCAATATGGCCACCTCCTGTTGCTGGTCTAATTCAATTTATTCAAATTTAGCAGCATAGAAATTACATATTGATTATGGTAAAAACGACTATGTCATAAAGTATTAAATTACAGAAAATTCATTCGATCCCATTAACACCAGGATGATATTGGAACTCCAATATGGCGCCCTACTGCTTGATGGCGTGATCAGTATTTGCGCATGCTCAAACACGACTGTGCAATAGAGCTTCAATATGGCGTCACGTTGGATGCGAATGCATATTTCGCATCTTGAAATTTTTAATTGATGAGTTAACTGCTTAAAGATGGCGTCTCATCCGATAAGCGCTCCAAGATGGCCGTTGCTCGGTCCTTCGCTGTTCGCGAGTGTTCCGAAATGTTCCCAAAGCGGTGTGCGTGTTGTGTTAAAATGCCGTGGATCGGAAACGACTTAAGAACAGAGGGAGGAGGGCTTATTTTTTTAAGAAAAAATTGCATAATAATAAGTATGGAAGGTGCCTTATCTGACTTTGCGCTTTTATATACCTAAAGGTTTGTGATAATTTCGCCCCACCCTAGTTTTACTGCTACATGTATCATAGAACCCGTTTTACATATTTTTGCAACAAAAATTGCACCAGCCATGTGCCTTGAGAAATCTGTGTAAAGCTAGAGAGTACAAAGATGATGTTTATTTTTTCTGTTTTTGTTTGTTTTTTTCCAAAAAATGCTTTTTTTATCGATAATTGGATGCAGGAAAAGTTTTGGAGATTTGTAGGTAAAATAAAAACTTTTCTCATTGCAAGTTGTGTTTCGTTGTTTCAGGTGGCGCCATCTAAGGGCTAGATGTTCTTGTTTGAGAAGATTACTTAAAGCTGATCCCTTACTCAAGTAAGAGGAATAGGATATATAGTTAATTCCCATAAAACAGGGGGGCTTTATTTTCCCCGTTAAGTCAATTGTTTAAGGACATGGGGGGTAAGCCTAGTGGCCATGTTATTGTTTTAATGAAGTGTCATGGCGATTATTTAGCATAGATTAATTAAAAAGGTTTGCGAAACTGGTGCACTAATTCACAATGACGCATATATACGTGTATTACCTTGCGAAATGGTCCGTGCAATTTTGTGCCATTTATGGATCGAGGTCGACCATTTTTGCGTAATGGACGATATTGCGAATTAATCACCATTGGAAATTATATTCTTGGATAATTTATTGGAAATTAAGGGGTTTACGATAATCTATTCTGCATCTTATCTTAAGTGAACAGAAAAAAATGTACTTTTAACGAGCTACGTAAATTATAATTTTAAAACACCATTTCTCATTAGAAAACAAGTTGTTTAGAAATATACTGACTTCAAAATATGTTCGATATAGAATGGCTGACTTTACTGGAACACGTGTCTGTTCGGTAACAGAACATTTGTTAAAGTAACTGAAAGCGTTCCAGTGGAAAAATAGAGTACAAAACTGTCTTTACATTTTTTTTAAAAAATGAGTTGTGACGTATTTGAAATTATTATGTATTCCAGTAGTTAAACGAAATTTTAGTGGCTTTTTTAGTATAGTGCTTCTTATTTAGTATATGTTTAGAATAGTGTCCTGAAGTTTCCGCTTTTCAAAAGTTCGAACACAATGTTTTTCCCTCGCTAGGGATAAAGGGACGCTGTACCTTTACCGGTCATATTGGAAACAGGAAGTGACGTCAGATTGGAACGCGTGCGGCCATTTCTATTCGCGAAATCTCTACTTGGAGCTATTTTTGGAACTTGGACAAGGCAGTGGTCAACGGAGGTTAATGACCATCGGCCCCGTGGGTCCTCGACCTGTACCCCCACGGAGTCAGCTACCCCCTGCCGTCCACGGAGGAGGTGGATTGCGAAGGTATGTCAAATGCGCTCGGCAAAAAAAGAAGAAAAAAAAGCTAATCACGCATCGATTGCGCCATGGAATTAACAGGAGAGTTGACAAATCGGGGATTAGGATCTCAGAGGGAGATCGCATACCAAACCCTAGTATTTGACAGCTTTTTGAGCAGATAAAAATTGCTGGTCATTGTTTGGTTACTGCAAATTAAACGAATATCACTCTTTGCCTGTGAACTGCTTGATGTTGAAAGTAATGCAGTTTTTGTTCCATTGTCCATCATGTTTGGTTGACGTTTCTGTTTATTTTTTTAACAAAATTTCATAAGGAAATATTCGATTTGAATGTAGCATGCATTGCAGGGGTTAATCAAATGTTTTCTTCGAATAAACAGTATGCAATTGCTGCTAACTTCCAGATACATTGCGAGAAGTCAATACGTATTGAATATATGTATGATTTTGAATTGTTTTCAATTACTGAAAAAATCCTCAAAATTTACTTATGTAGAAATGCGGAAAACGAACGTTTTAAATTGTTTTGTTTTATGTCAAAATGCGTTATTTATAAACTTTGAAAACTTTTAACATTGCACGTTTAGGATATTTATGGCCCTCTTAAGCATGGGTTATTCGTGTTGTTAAAGTTTTAAAATCACACTAATTGAATGGGAGTGGCGGATGTTAGATCACATCTACAGTAATTCGATGACTATTGCAGTTTGCAAAAATCCAGTTTTTATACACTCGAAGTTAAGGGTCGAACGCGATGAAAAAATTCGAGTGTGAGAGGACAAGAGGACAAGATTTTTCAAACTACACCGTCTGAAAAGCAATGAAAGCGTGTAAAACAGCATGAAAGATCGATATACACAGATCACTAGGCTTCTTAAGTTTTAATTAATTAATAGTTAGTAACGTTTACATGTGTAACTTGTCCTTCGATGTACATATTGGTTATGGAAGCAGCAACTATATATAGTGTTTTTGCACTGACTAATGATTCCACAGGCACATATTTGCCCCAGTTTGAGTACTCATTTCACATGACTACCGATTACTTGTACTATATAGAGTATGATTTCACTGCAATTTTAATCATTAATCCTACTCATGAGTACAATTTGTCCCAATCGACCTAATAATACTATTTCGATGATCCTCAGCAAACCCTAACAATGATGACATACAGGAGTATACATGTCCATTTTTGAAGGATTGATGAAATAGTCACCATGGGGTGCGAAACAGGATTAGTCTATAACAGCCGAATCGTTCCATAAAGCCGGTGGCCGGCAAACTTTAAGTCATATTTGAGCGCGTGTTGCCGAACATAAATGGTAGAAAAAAGGTTAAAATTTTTTGAAAAAAATATGACATCAGGCGGGGTGACCGTCCTGATGGCACGTGACCGCGGCCAGAGGGGTGACCCCCGAGTGAACCGCACGCGAAAGTATCCGCCAAAGCCGCAGCCGCCGGCCGGCATTCGTCCATATTATTTTTTTTCTTACTGCGAACAGTGAATTTTTCTCGCTTATTAATGTCACGCTAAAAACTCATAAAAAGGGGTGCTTAACCTCGACCGCAGGCTAGTGTGGTTTTTTTTTCTTCTTCTTAATATGAAAAGACGGCAGTTTTTAGGAGGATCGAGCAATTTATAGCGCGAACGAATAAACGAAACGAACGTGCGGCTTCGGCTGCGGGCCGAAAAGCTCTCAACCGATTTTTTGCTCTTGTTGTATAGCTAGCTCGGTTGTTAAAAATCGAGGTAACCTTCTTTTTAGCTAACAACGAAATTTGCATAATTGACAAGGTGCGTTGAAGTGTGCTTATCAGAACGGTGGACTTATTGATGGCGCCACGTGACGTGGATGCAGATGCTACATGCATGGGAATTCAAGTCTGGCTTGGATACAAACTCTCCACTTCAGGGCTAAAGGGCTAAGCCTTATGTACTATAGGTTTGGGCAAGAGATTGGAAACTATAGCTGTATATATGATATCTTCACGCGAGGGGTGGTGACGCTGTTTGGGGCAATTCGAAAAGGGCGTCCCTATAATTCATTCAAGAATCTCCTCCTCTCCATGCCCATACGGTGTCCGTTTTTTAAATATTATATTCATCATCTAAATTTTCACAATAAAAAAAATTCTGAATAATTCAAATTATGACATGTCTAAGGAAATAAATATTCCATAACTGGTTTCATTTGTAAAAACGAGGTATACATTGTGGATGATAGTACAACCTTAGTGTGGATTTACAGCAGACGCACTCAGCTATAAAGTTAATATATGACCTTATTCGAATTTATTCAGTTCGCTACCACAATCGGCGTTTAATTAAGTCAGATTGATTACAATAGTGTTTGTATTTGTAAATTTGTCTGGTTCAGTTCGGATTACGTGGACTTAACCTGGATAACATTTTGGCTTTTGTACAACATAATACGTAATTCTATCTATAGGATTGGTATACAGTATAAAAAATTGTAACAGTTCAGGACATTTTAATTCAGCAGAATCATGTTACTAAATGCTTTAATTACTTTAAGGGGGATCACAACCCTATCACTTTCAATGGGTGAAATTTTGAAACACAATTTCAGATAAACAGAAAGAGAT
>JAQGBW010003075.1:0-17369 GCA_034698625.1 Julus scanicus
CTTAAAACTTTCTTCCCGATAAAATTATAAAAGAATATAGAATTATTAAAAAATAATTGGGGGGAGGTAATCGACGGGTTGGGACATAATTATGGATGGGGTGTAGTAAAATTTGTGACAATTGTGACAAAGGGGTGGGGGAGGTTTAAAAAGTGGCAAAAAAGTGTGACATAATTTATGGATCACCCCTAAGCTTTATTTTAGTTTTCTTCATTTCAAAGTTTGTGCTATGCTCTGAAAAGTCTCGGCTGTTTCTGAGAATGCAATCCGAAAAGTCTGCAAAGACATATTTTGTTAATCCATAACAGTTTTTCTTCTTCCAAGATGGCGACCACAGTAACTAATACACGGCACCGGAAATGAGATAAATGGGGAAAATGATGTTTTAATTTCATCATTTAATTAATTGGTTTTAAAACCTGCATCAGTTTGATATATACGTTTATATATTTATAAATTGATTAATCCGGCATCTGGTTTGGAGTAAGTCCGTCCACTTAAGAGCTCGTTTGTGTCCCCTGGGGGCGTCCATAATGGAGCACCTTGTTTGCGGTTGTCCCTCCACGATATGTATCGTCTCGCGCCTTCTGTTTACTCATTTACCGTATCGTATAAAAAACTGGGGGCGATTCATTTTCAGTTTTGTAAATAATATGTCAGTAGTCAATGAAAACAGAAATGGCGGTCTTGGCCTCCAGCAGCGCCTTTTTATTGCCTCTGTTTCCTTATACCTGCTTTAATCGCAGCTGCCTATTAACGAGCTTTATAGATTGTAAATAGCAAATATCTCTCATTAAGTACAGGTTTTTATTACATGGAAACGATGAGACTATTTCAAACACGATTCCAATTAACGAGAAGAGCTCTCCATTATAATGGACAAATACCGCACACACTTCATTGTAAAGTTTTTTCTTTATATTTGCAAGTTGAAACGTGAAATTTCAATATCTTTGCGTGTAAATGTGAGGAAATAAAAAGCTTAATTTTTCCGGACATCACTTAAAAAAGTACTCTTAAGTAACAGAAAGTTTTAAAATGCTCGTACATGAAAAAAAATTTACCACTATCGCTATTAATAGTTTTTTATTTTATTTATTTAAATAGTATTGTTTATACACTTAATTAAAATGGAAAATGCCAACTGTGCCGTGACATGACGTCACCAAAAACCGATTATGGAATGTCACGCAACATAAGTTAGACAGTGGTGGATTGGGCCGACTGGCCAGGGTGTCAGCTTGCTCAAAGGTAAATGGGCCCTTGATGAAATGGACATCCTTAAAAATTAGGCAATTAAAATGTTATTAAAAGTTAAATGATAGCCTTTTCAAATAGTTCTGTAAGCCCCCATTGTATCCTGGCAACCACTCCGGGTCCACCACTGCCAATAGATGTAATGATAAATCTTGTAAATTCTCGTTTCTTCACGCTAGATGGCGCGTTTTGAAACACATTAATTTTTAAATCGCGTCTAGTCCATATCTATTTACACGAAAGAATACCGTTACGTCACCGTGGACATCAAGATACTGTCCGCGACAGCCTCAGTAGTCTTGATCAGATTCAAGTGATCCAGCCTCTGATTGGTGGAGCCAAGCTCATCCGAGTCCTGCATTGCATTGTGGGAAGGGGCCAGAGAATAGAAGTTCTGCTCATGTGGATAGCGTTCGCTGGCGTAAGATGTAATAGTAAATATGGAGGAATATTTGGACGCTTCCCCTTTGGACGACGTCCCATCCACCATGTCCTCATGCAGTCCAGATCCCCACTGAAGGGCACTCATCGCCATGTCGCCCCTGGCCACCGGGAAGGGCGCTGCGGTTCTCGAGAACCTGCCTTCCGTCGTCACATCTGGCGTGGGGTACGGGTTTCCACCGCAGACTGGCTTGTCGAGACAGATAATGTCGCTGGGGTGCAGCACTTCAAAATCGTCCAAGGGGTTGGGATTTGCGGAAAAGCTCGAAGAAGTAGATTCGTCTTGGACGACCGCAGCGCCGCCGTGTCGGTCGCGGTCGAAGTAGCCAGATCCTCCATGAGGCGGAGGACACGTGGCCTGTCCACCAGACGACCAACAAGGGGCGCTTCGAGCGTAGTCGTACTCGACGTAGGTCTTGTCGTGCAAGGGGGCGCCTTCGTCGTAGGCGAGCGGGGCGCCCTCTGGCGGTGAGCACCAGCCATCCGCTTCCCAGTACAGGCGGGGGTGGAAGGCGCTCTGGTAGCGCTCGGCAGCGCCGTGGTGCAGGGGCTGCACGTGCATCTGGAAGTGTTGGCCGGGAGAGGGCGGGTGGCCGAAGGGGTCAACGGTAGGGCTTCCCGTGGCAACCTCCAGGTGAGGGTTGTGACCCGTGTAGTAGCGCTCGTCTTCTGGTTGCAAGATGTTGTCGAGAGCCTGTAGCACGCTCTCCGTGATGTAGTCGATGTTTGATGTCAGTTCTGCCACCTCGGTGTCATGGCCGCCACTGGAAACGGCTACGGTCCCTGAAGGACTGCATGAGGTTTCCGTAGGGTGGCGAGGATGATAGAAAGGGGGCGCTACCGTTTTCATGCACAGGCATTCGAACGGTGGACAGGAACATTGAACGTCGGATCCTGCAAAGACAAGAAAAAAAATATTTAGTAACAACATTTACACTGGTATATCACATGAAGAACACAAAAGAACACGTGACCTGTGCTCTTGAGGTGACCTGATGTGTTCTACAAGTGGGAATGAAGTTCAGAATTTTGAGATCTATACTTCAAGATTACTTGATTCGTACTCACAGAACACAGATCAAAACATCCAACTCTGCATGGTTGTGCAACATGTCATCCATGTCTACAGTATGTTTGCATATGACAATTAAGTGTGCCCTCATGCACAACTAGGCCCTTACCTTTAATTCGCTTCGCATTGACAACATGTGAGTCACGTGGTACCGTCTTTTGCTTTGCAGATGAACAGAAATCTGGGAAGTCATAACTGGCGGTGTGCAGTCGTTTGGCACCCAATCCCGTCAGGCCACTTTGTAGAGATTTGCGTAACTTGTTCACGGACATGTTCTGAAAATTCATAAAATTCGTAATTTTATAAAAAATTATTGTGTACATTTCTATTTGTAATGCACAATGAGCATGAATCCAGAATGTTCTCAAAAGTGATTCTATATTCTATATTTCCAAGTGTTGAATTTTGTCTATCATCACCTTCTTTAAAAAAAATGGGTTATCTGACATTGTGTAGTGAACGCAATACAAGATTATACTATTTGGAGAAGGAATTTGATCATGGTCTCCTTTAACGTTCAAAAATGGTTGTTCGAATGTTGATTTTGTATAGTCGTAGTTGTACTTGTATAGATCCTCTTGATGTTCGACTCGTACTTATAACGAGTGTCATGTGCGTCAATTTGAGTTTTATTTTTCCTGCTCACCGAAGTTCGTTTTAAACGATTTTCTCCGAGTATATGGAGATGGGTTTTTTAGAATTCACATTCGTGGTGTGTAAATAAAGATTCGCGGATTTGAGAATGAATTTGGTTGAAAATTCTAGGCGAGAAGGCTGCTGTTTGAAGTGAACGCAAAGCACATGCCCCACCAACAACTAAACACACACAAGATCCCTTTTTTATCCTTAATTCGACGATTTTTTATCGAGACCCTAAAGGCATTCGGTGGGTACGACGCTGGAAAATTTCCACAATCCGTCTTCTTCTCGTTCTTTTTTTTTTATTTCTACCCCTCCTTCAACTTTCTTAATTTTTTGATCATATTGACACAATAATGGAATTGACGCCTTGAAACAGTATCTGAAATTAAGGGAATTACCCTATACGTTCACAAGATTAAAAGTGCACAGTTTGATATTTATTTACAATGACGATTGATTTGTAAACTAAATGATGTGGCTTATTATATGGAAAGCTATGATAATAATCGCTTGATAAGTTTAATATTCGATAGTGTTGATGTATTGCAATATTGGCACTTCCTTTTATCTTGTATATAGGTTTTTGACGAGATTTAAGTGGAAGTTTTTGTGGCCTTTTTCTGACCCGAAGTATTCTTTTGTGTGTCCTCTCCCCACGGTAGACGATTATAATCAGTCTTAATCGATTTCGTGCCTCAATAATGAATGGCGGGTCGACGCAATTGGGATTTTTACTGATCCGGATTCGGACGCATTTTGAAAACGCCTATTTCCTTAATGAAAACAATTAAGCTTTTGCTCTAACACTCACTATCACTCAGTGTTTATCATTGCGATCAGTGACTCAAGAGGGCTTGTTGGACATAGGCGCGTCCATAAAGTACGTAACGTTATTCGACTTTCTACTCATTCATTATACACTCTTAAAATTCTGGAACTGCTACAAGAGTTCGTTGAATGGAACTGCTTCGAGAGTTCCATAAATGGAACTGCTACAGGAGTTCTATATAAATGGAGCTGCTACAGGAGTTCTATATAAATGGAACTGCTACAGGAGTTCGATAAATGGAACTGCTACAGAAGTTCAATATATGTAACTGCTACGTAACATAAGTTCAATAAATGGAACTGCTACAGGAGTTCGATAAATGGAACTGCTGCTACAGAAGTTCAATAGATAGAACTGCTACAGGAGTTCAATAAATGGATCCTTTTAAAAAATATATTGAATTTTAAAGGTTCAATAGATTAAACGTTTCGATAAGTTCTATATGGGTTTTGAAGGTTCAATAAATGTAATCTTTGGATATGTTCTTTGTGGCTTGGTTATGGTTGTTTGAATTGAACTATATAGATATAACTTTCTAAGATGGCTTCTACAGTAGAATCCCTCTAAAGTGATATCGTTGGGACTTGGTATTAGTTGAGAGGGATTATTAGATCCGAGGGAGATTAGATTAACTATGGAGCCCGAGTTGGTATCAGCAGTCTGTAATACTTTAGAGGGGATATTAGTTTAACAGGTACTATTTTAGAGGGGTTAATTGTATATGGAATCAAATATATGGCTATTTTGGTGAATGTGTTCTTTGAAGTGTTTTTTTTCTCTTTAGAAATTACACATTGGATTTTTATCAGAAACACACTTTTGGGGTCTATCTATACATTACAGTGATTGCACATTAAATGTATTTTTTATTTTATTTATAAACAGAGGAATAAGTTAGTACCTGTAGGTTGAAGGTGCCTTGTTTGTTGGTGGACCTCTGGCGCCTCATTGGCCCCAAGAGCAGACTTCCTCCACTGTTCCTCCTGTGTTCTGCCGATATCTTGGCTTCAGGTTTGGGATGGTCATGGACTCCTTTGGCTTGGAAAAAAATAGCCGCATCTGTGTGTCTCCAGAAGTGTGTCACGGGGTAACCACAATGTCCACGACAAGGTTGGATTTCTAGGCGACCGGAACATTTACGGTTTGGACAGGGCTTGCCTGCTTGGAAACAAACCAAAAACATATCGTCACTTTCTCTGTTTTTCAGCATACGCATATTTGTCTGATGTAACTATTTTACAAATTGTAATACTACATGTAGCTGGTTGAGATTTATACAATTTCAATACCTTGTTGCTTCTTCCTGGCTTTATCACAAATAGCTGGTCTCAGGTGGACCGTATCCCCGTTGTCCAAAATGCATTTGAGGCTGCAAACTAGGACCCCCAAACAAGATTTCTTTAAAATGTGGACGTTGTGGTTGTTGGTGTTCCTCATGGCCCATCCACTAGCGTGGCGCCTCGCCTCCTCACTCTGCGGTGGGTAAACGTAACGGCAATGGCCATCGGCCCATTCCTGAAACTGGTCGTAGTGCGCCACCTATACAACGAAATGTTTTAGAAGTTGGTTCCAGATATTGAACTTTAGCAAGAGTTATTCAAGTATGCTAACCTGCACTTTAGGGATGTTGCTATCGTTGATATCCCATTCACTGATTGATGCTGAAGTTGGACCAGTTGGTAATCGGCACATAGTCATAGCCAAACTAACCAACTAACCTGTTGGAAGAAAAACTATTTGTTAAGTTGGATAACTAGAGCCTAATTTATAGATTGATCACATGATTATTATTATGGTTAGCATATATGTCGTTTGATAGCTTTATACTTCTAGGGCTAAATGCTATGCCCAACTTATTGGCCTTTCTAAACAGCTGCTTGTCACCTGCCCTAATATTCTTTTCAAAATCGATTCTATTGCTAACTTTGCCTAAGTCCACGAGAAGCAAAGTTCTTATAATTTTTTGAAGACCCAAGCAGAAACTTTGTTCGTGCCAATGGTAAAGATGGTGTAGCTTGATGGGGGAAATAGGCTCCCATCAATAGTTTTTAGACAGCTGTACGCGAGTATACGCTACTGTAGCAAACAAATGTTCTCTGGGGCGCTGAAAATTAAGATTAGAGAATGCTCTGCTTCCAGTTGCGTGGCTTGGAAATTGCTCGTAGAGACGTGCGAGCTTCGTCTGATCGCTATCTGGCGGCCAGAACAATCCCCAGTCGCCGACAATTATCCCCTTTTTTGCATCCCCCCAGCCCAATCACTGCCTACACGGTGCCGCAAAAACAATTATGCCACTTGGAGTTTGAAAAAACTGCACATCGAACACAGAAAGATTGCACGATGAATGATTGGAACGGTACACTAATGCAGTATGCATTCAATATCTTGCAATGATGGTTTTGTTCAAAAATGAAATAATTCATTTCACTTACAACTGTTAGTTGTCGTTTTACCCATTGGAACGACATTATTAACTTTTTTTTCCTAATATAAACTTTGTCTTATTGGAAATTTTTTGGAATGTATTTTATAACACAAGTATTTTTCTAAGTTTATACAATTTCAAATGAAAGTAAAAATTCGCTGCTTTCATGTTTTTGAATATCTCCAAAAATTGAATTTAACTAAAAAAAAAGTATATGTCGAAATTGGGCGCAAGTAAAACTGGAAATACATTTGAGTTTACAAATATGAATATTTTACATTCTGACATAGCTGAAATTGTGGGGAATAACTAGATGCAGTTCATCTAAAGTTAATCCTGGAAAACTAAATAAGTCGTCCATTTTGAATGTATTTTTTTGCTTTTTTGCACTCAAGATTATCAATCATAATCGAATGTATGACTTTGAGTGTGGGGTTAGCTACGAAGGGAATTTCCCACGCCAGTTAATTAATAACTGCATGAACGTTTCCCATGATCCTAATCGCGTCGTGCTTCTAAATCGACAGATTAGAAGCACGATTAAACGCGATGGTGACGAAGATTGGTTTTCGTTCAATATGGCCACCAAGACGTCAAGCAGAGATCGAACGAGGGGAAACAAGATGGCCGCCCGACGGGGTGGCCACGTGGAGTGAAATTGGCGGGAAAAGGGGGTGAGGGTGATGGTGGAGCTGAGTGGCATTTAGGGAAATCGGTGGTTAGCCATTGTCCGAAGGAGAGACAATGGGAAGCTCGTCGAAATCCCTTCGAAAACTCCCGCCTTTCTCATTATTAGTCATTTTCCAAAACCCCCTCTTTTTTTGCCTTTCTTTCATGCCGAAAGCCGACAACCCTCTTGTTGCTTTTTCGTGTATGACCAAAGTCCTATCTGTTTGCTTCGCTCGTTACTGTTTGGGCCAGTGGAGGATATGGGGGGAAACAAGAGGGGGCCAAATGCGGCGGTCGTTAGGGGGCGCCTTTATGAGTTGGTCGCACGTGCCCCGAATCAAAGCTGTCATTTTGGGCAATGGCGACGAAACATTATATAATAGTTCTTAAATTGGTTGATTACGGGGTTGCTATCACACCCGTGGTCCCATCCCTACACAGCCTTTGATGTGTTGGGTACCACGCTCCCTTCCCAGGCGCCCCTCCGATACTCGCAAATTACGCTTATAATAATTATCCAAATTGGGGTCCGTTTTGGGGAAATTGAATGTTCGGACATGTGCAAAAATAGAAATTTTATTTATTACATTTTTTGAACAAATAAGGTTTGTCTATTACCTAAACTTCATCTAAACAGTGTGATTACCCAGTGGACTCCTGTCATTCTTTTGCTGGGAATATAAACTAGCTTTTATCTTCTCCCCTTACTTCAGATTTCATATTAACTTTCATTCAATTCGATTTAATTCAACTCAGCACCCTCTTGTATCGGTATTTAAACACCTTGTGGTATAAGGGGTAAAATATGCAGTCTGTATATATTCCCAAACTTATCTCGTTTATTTTCCATAAAGACACCAACATTGAGATATCAACCTTTTTAAATGGCTTCGTTTTGAAAAATCCTTGCTTCTATTTAAGCAATTTGTTCTAAATTGGTTATTGAAAAATACCCTTTTATTTTAATCCATGAATTTTGTTTTGTTTAAAGCCAGGTGAACAAAGTTAATGTTCACCCATGCAATGGTGTAATGTTGAGTTTTTCTAAAATACTTTAAAAAAACATATATGAACCATCACTTATTTAATAATTTTTGAAAACTTTGAAAGGTTTTCCTATATATGATAGGAAAAACTTTGGCGATAAAGATGAATGGAAGATATGAATGGCGCCTATATATAATTGCGCGGATTTGTGCAATTATTGCGAAGAAATGTTCAGTTAAGCGCTCTATTTGCCCTATCTTGAAGCCATTGGGAATGATGTGTCAAACGAAGAATAATCTCTCGGTCCGCGATTTGTTGCACATGGAAATGTCTCGAAAATTTATGAAGGTTTGGATTTGGTGCACAACAGGCTGTTATCTCCAGGTTGGAATTACCCAATCTTGCCCAATAAATCCAAAAGCAACTCCCTCCCTCAAGACAAAATAAGAGCAATTTGGGGAATCTGTGAGAGCGCCCCCTATCTAACCATAGGCTCCGGATTAAAGGTTTGACGTTGCTCGAACCGGAATTATGTAACGGCTAAGGCTTTTATTGCCGCAAAAATCACCGTGATTAAACTGGACCTCGTTATTTCGGACCTTCCCCGTGGCCCTCCCTTTAATTCGACGGTTTGTGCAATTTTCAGATGCATTTTCAGAACCAGTCATAAATTTCTCGTGAGAATAAATGGACGTTTTTCACATTTTTGGAAGAAAAAAAAGTCTAAAAACACCAATTTTGTAAGAAAATGTTGTTCTGGAAATGCCTTTAAAGCGATCAATTGACTATATTGAGTAAAACGGGCGTCTTAGGGCCTAAGAATACTTAATCTATTATATATAGAGGATGCATGAATATACACATGATAACATGTTTCTTTATACAGTAGACCTACATAATTCAAACTATTTTTATAATTCTAAATTGAATTGAATTTATTTGTCATAAAATTTAGAATCAACACTTTTAATACTGTATACATTCTGACATCACGATACGGCTATCAAGAAAACGCATTGTTAAAAAATATGTTCTATACTTTTATTTGTCTCCTTGTTTGCAGTGACCAGAAGGACTCTTGAATTCCATGTCTCATGCCCATCTATAAATTTCCCCGAGTATGCCATTTATATGATTATGCACTCAGTGTATACATGTCTAGGCCTAACGTAAATTCAACTGGTGGTTACTTTCTATAAAAACAACTGTTTATGCAAATGGTTTATCTACGTGGAAACAAGAGTTTTATTGCATTTGACCATAATGTCACCTGCCCATATTTACATTCACCTGTTTTTTTTCTTTGACCTGGACGTGTGCCGTTTCTGGCGCTGCTCCTATTTGTTACTCGTATATATACGTTGAATGGCCATTGTGTCTGACCCTTGAGGGGGTTTTAATGGTCACCCTTAATTTGTACCCGCATCTCGTAAGCAGAAAATCCAAGCGTGCTTTCTCAACAGTGGCTTTTTTCCAGTGGCCTCACGTGTGCATGGCTACTCGTCAATGTACACAATTCAAAACACAATGGCTAAGATGCATAGCCAACGTGTCCGACTTCAGCCCTACAGATACAAAAATCATGTTAACCCATGATGCAATAACGACGAATGCATTCACAATTGAATCACACAAAAAACAACGTCACAAATCACACGTTGACAATGTTGTCCGAGGGTTAACTCTTTTTGTGCAGTTAACCGTAATAAAGGCATTAGGCACGATGCTGGGTCTGGTTAGCTATATATATATATATATATATAGTTTGCATAAAATGTTGTTTCTATACTCCAGAGTTAATGTTCCAAGAATGTCGTGAAATTTAGCAAAACATGACAATTCAGCATGGTCATTTTTCAGGGAAACTTCTCAAGAAAATGCGTGGCTTAACTTTTTGTGAATTATTTTGTTGTCAGAGCTTTCAAGTTTATATACTATTTGGAACCCTCACATGTTGCAGGATAGTTCATATTCAGGATATATAGATATGGTCCAGCGTAGGGCAGTCCACGATTGTGACAGAAATGCTCCACTCTCTAAATTGGGACGCGTTGAGGTCCAGATGCGAAAAGCTATAGGGTTATTCACACATTTTAATTTTCTCGTAATTCAAATATATTAACGCCAAATGACCACTTTAGAAGTATATAATCCCTCAAAATCATTTGACCGAGCTTCGTGCCAAGATGGATGTTTACTATTGGTCCTTCTTTTTGCTTGCGATTTGACGATGGAATAAGCCCTCCTGGCGAAAGTCCAGATTTAGTAAAAATTCAATCTAACAATGATATCTAAGTCGCTACTGACGTAGGAGCATTTTCCTGAAATGTTTGGGTACGATCCCCCTAAAATATGGAATTTATTTGCTGATTGTAGGGTACCGAGTTGAATTGAATTAAATAATGCCAAAATTTCTCATTAATTTGATCCATTTGATAAAATGAAATAACAAATTTGCATTAAATAATTATTTAGAGCATGTTGTTAACAAGATTGCAATGATTATACGATAAGCTTCATAGCATAATTACATTCGACCAATTCATAAAGTAATGTCACAAGTACACCAAGTATACATGTTATATGAATCTTGTGTAATTTTCCGTTTGTTATCCAACAAGAAGATTGTCTGAATTTTTAAACCTGTGCTTCAATGAAGTAAAATATAAAACAAAAATGAATTAAAACGTTATAGGAATGTAATCACACATTTATTAAATTGAATTTTGATTTTTAATTATTTTACTAATCGTTCATTGTTTAATTTTGTCTTAACTTAAGTAAACATGAACACGGCGAATTTGACTTTTAAAGCGTTGTTTCCCCACATCGCAAATCTGCGTAACCGCTTAACCGCCAAGCCAGAATTCTGTCCAAACACCCCTGCCACGGGTTTACATAACGGTTGTCCAGATCAAAGTAAAAACAGTTTTTGTTATTTAACTATACTTGTTCGCCATAATGCCGTGCATTGGTTCTGCCGTGCCTCATTAAACCCCGATTAGCAATTGTTATTAAATCCTGACACGTGTCTTTTTTTTGTTATCCACCGGAATACCTATCCTCCCCTGCCCATACTCATCTTCCCCATACAACTGGCGTTTAACAACATTATGTTTAACGCGTGCACTCGGGTTTATCTTTTAAAAATAATACGATCCGTATCTAATGTCTCATCTGGGGTATCTTCCCTGTTTTCGTTCTTTTACGTCCCCAATGATCCCAAATAGCCCTTAAACACATCATCCATCAAATTATCCGTAAAGAGTTGTCTCGTCCCGTTCAATATGCTTTTTTGGAGTTGATAGAATGCCGAGGTCACGGGTTCAACACATGGGATAGGGGAAGGTCCTCCAATACACGCGCTTCGGCAACCATGAATTTATTAGAGATGATAATCGAAAAATTCTTATTAGATTGATTATGAATAGAAGATTCACGAGTGGGGAGTATATTATATGTATCATGATCGTATGGGAGGAATGAAGGGATGAAAAGGCCCTTTGTCATCCAATTAAACGACGCGGAGGCAAAAGGGATTTTCCCATGGATAACAGACACGGGCAAACATGCTTCACCTGCATGCATGTGGAGGCGGCCATGTTAATACATGACCACGTGGTTCAATGAACCATACATGTATTACCTTGAAATTATCAGAGAATTGATATAAGATAACTTTTTTAGATTTTGGAGACGCTTGAATAAATAGAATATATAGTAGAATATGTCTAATACGCTGTTGACGCTGTTTTACAAACATATGCAAAAAAGTTTGCCCTCTGGGTTTGTTTCAGCCGCCATTTTTTAAATATATGTAATATCAATATTAACGCTATTAACGCTAATATCAAAATTGTACAGCTATTAAAGATAGGTGCCCAATTTTGATATTTATATTTATTTACAAAATGGCACCTGAAACAGACCCGTAGGGCAAACTTTTTTACATATGTTTGTAAATACGTGTATATATATATATATACGTACATGTACGTCTTGGTGGAGACCCGGCTTTAAGCTCATGTGATGTTAGCGTTCATCGCTGACCTTGATATTCATTTATTTATATATTTATAATGATGTCATATGTACTATCTTTATTGAACAGAGAGTAAACAGTGATCTGTACATTAAGATCTATTTTAAAGTAAATTTCTCACGTTTATACATTTTCGAGATTTTGATGCAAAAGGCCCATAACTGAAAATAAAACTAAAACAGTTTATCAAAGTGGTTTCGCATAGTTTTCAAAATCCTTTCATCAATGGTAAAAGAAAATTGGGGCAATTACTTCCTGAATTTCGTGTTTTAGCTCTATTTTTTGCTTTTCTTTTAAAAAAATGGCGTGTCCTTTGCTTGGATCTAAACGGTTGATTATAGGTTGCGTTATTTTTTTTCTGAATTTCCTCCCTCCATGCAGTATACGTGTATGTTTACGCAGTTTTATCCACAGTAAAAACCTTCTTATTCGACTCGAATTCAGATTGAAGCCCCCAAAAGATGTGGGGATGAGATAAGCGACCCCTAGTGTCAGATGTGAAATTAACGACTTCTTCAATACTGCTGCTTGCGTGGATTGTTACTGCGCTATTGCAGTATTTTATTATGTAAGGCGCCATTTTCAGTTTAATCGCTAATTAATTATAATTAACATAAAATTTGTAACGAGTATATATTACGTCAATCGTTGAGCAATGATTTGACACTACACATCTATTAATAAAATACGTATCTTTATAGAGTCCCATAAAACGATCGTAAACCAAGATTATAACCATGCTAATAATCTATTGACATTTCCACTGTTTTTTTTACCAACAATTGTTATTATATGTTTCTACAAGTTATAGGTCTCACTTCGCCGACAAATTGTACCCTTCTCGCCGAAGTCTCCTTTGGTTAGATTGCATTAGTTTAGGTTAGGGCAGAGGAACACTTACTAAAATAGCACTGAATTATAATTTTAATAAGTTATCGTAAAATTATTCTGTAATGGGAGTCGGCCAAATGTATACTGTCGGCGAAGTGGGAAAGTGGGTCTAAATCGTTAATATTACTACCAAAGATGTCAAAGATGCCCGAGAAGTCAAATTTTTGAAAACCTTGTTGATTTTAGGGAATTATCTTGACATTTTGGGTAGAAAAATGTCACCAGACATCAGATTTGTTAAAAACTTTGAATCCACGATTGAGCAGGTGGTGTTTCCCCTTCACCAATAAATACAAATATTCGCGAATTTTTCGTTTCTTCGAATGCGTTATTCTAACTGGTATATACACAGTAGTGTTCCGTTTACATGCATATGGGCCACTTGAGCACATTTCATGTGTTTCGAGTGGATGTGTTTTGTCATAACTTTTCACACCCTCGATTCATTCATCTTCTATTATGATACGAGTGTCCCTGCATGGTTCAAACGCACCCCCTAATATACACTTTTTTCCACTCTCTCTATTCTGTTAATTCCCCATGGCACCCTGCTGACCGAACCTCTCAGGCCCCAATAAATGTATGGACACAGGATTCAAACTCGACTCTTATTTTTTAGCCAATTTCACGCAAATGTCCGCACGGTCGGCCAATAAGATGACCGGACCACCTTCTGAGTTTCTCACTCTCATTGAAAAAAAAATTTTTCTTATAAACTATATGGCCCTAATATACATATTACACCAAAATGGGAAATTTCTCACAGACTATAATTGCCAGGATTTGACTCGTTAAGGACCACTCACGAACTGTGTTTTCCCCCAAATCGGCTATTTCCAGAAATGTTGCTCAATTTTATAATATATATAGCATGCATATTCGATGCATGAAGGGCCTGTTAGAAGCCCATATTCTTCAACAAACACAATACTTATAAATTTATGAAAATTGAAACTTAAAATACTTAGGAATCATACAAAGTAGTGCATTCCTCTTATAACCGAATTATGAAAAAAGTGTTCAGTTAAATGTGTGAATATTGACATAAAACTAAACAATTCGGGAAATTACTCAAATGTTTCAAACTATACATGCTGATATGATCGCTAAGCTATAATAAGGGCATTTTATGCGATTTTGGTGACATATACCTTTGATCATTGAGTAAATACTGCGTGGTAGAAGTGAGTATATCACGCATTTTGTATGAATTATCGAACTTTTTCTTCGATATCGATTCTAGAAATCGAGTAACGAGCACCAAAAATCCGCTTAGGGCCAAATCTTTTGCTTCACTTAAAAAATCGCTCAATTTATACGAAATACGTACAGTAGACTCACATCAAGTACAATATACACGTCTTGTATACCCAATTAAATTATTCAATGAAGGAATTGAACTTTATGCACGGAAAAATAAAATTACATATATATATATATATATATATATATTCCTAAAATGTGTTGATTATAGAGTATTGCGCAATGAAAAAGTAGCAAAGCGTTACATGGATTATGCTGCAGATAGCCAATTATTAAATTGCTATCGAAATCTTTAATTATAACCTCATGTAATAGACTTGCTATTGTTTCGAGGATAATGATCACATTTTCTGATCAACATTCAAATTTAAACAAAGTTTTAAGAAGTTGAAATTACACAAAAAATTATCCAAGCTTTATTTTATTACTTCCTTATCTTAATTTTATTTTTTGTCGTTTCATATTTTAATGAAATTGAACATTTTAAACTTAATTCAAGCTAAATTTTACCAGTGCATAGTGTAAACACGTTCCCCAAAATTATGAATAAGTTTGTTATTTTATATAAACATAAACGGCTGTATGTTTATAAACAATGTCCATGCAGTAATCTTTGAAAACACGTTCATTTTAAAAGTTTTATCATATATATATATATAAAATTGATAAAATAAAAAATTATATTTTACAATAACTTAAATGTACTTCATTTGAACTATTTGTGAACTTTTGTGTTTGAAATTCAAATCATTGAATCGTTATACGACGATCGGATTAAAATAATCTGATAATACAACTTGTAAATTCAGTTCATCATATTTTTTTAAATTTATCATCGATACCATTATGCTGCTCAAAGCTAAGGGAATTTGCAAATATGGTTCCTTTTTAAAATGTTTGATACAGGTTTTTTAAAAGTTACGTAGTTCAAAATGATGATATATCAACATAGTGTCCTTAACAATCATAACTTCGATGTGCAATTTTCATCGGGAAAGTAACTCCATGCACTAAGAATTTGACCCATATGTAGTTTAGGACTTAGATCGCAAAGTTGCGAATGCGCAAATAACGCTTTATATAAAATTTGCGAAATGAAATAAAATCAAAATTTGTCTTACCTTCAACGTGTGCTGCTGTTCCCTGGCTCCTTGTAAGATCTTGCACGTTTCCTGTATCGAATCCCCGGGGACACTGTCCTCACTGAAGCCATTGAAGTCTCCTCCCCGGACAGCTGCTGCACGCGTGGGGGAATCCCGCGGGGTGGCGAGAGCAGACAGCGCGTGACACGGCGCGTGCGGCCAAACCCACCAATGGGGAGACGACCAGCCTCGCACTTTTAACCAATCACGTTTCAAAGTTCGAAAGACCCACCTGATTCTGACACCGCTATACCGGAGGGTCCGGGACCGAGGGGTGGAGAAACGAAGGCGCCAGGGTGCCATTTAAATTCCTAGCGCCCCCTTTAATTTGTCCGAGCTGCTTTTTAATCCGGATTTAGTCTTGTTTATTTCACGTGCTCCGCTTAAACTAATCTTCTTTAATAAGGTTTAAACACGGAACTGTCCATGTGTTTGAAATCTTTTTTGGTGGAAGGGAGACCTCAAAGCTACCATTTTAAATTTTCAAATTTTCATATACGTAATGTTTATGCAAGGAATCACAAACAAGCACATGGAAATAAAGAACATTTTAGGAAAACAAGATTATACTAACTTTTAATCCAATTTTTGAATTTGTGAATGCAATTTCTGAAGGCTAATGGGAAACTATATTATGGCTACGTAAACTATAGTTTTACTAGTCAATTTGTATTAGGACCTATATGATCTATTTTAAACTGAAGTCTACAGATTTGATGAAGGAGCTTCTTATAGTTTTCTTAACTTCACAAAGATTTTCCTGCATGCAGCATTATTCTTGAATAGGATCATTCACGCACGATGACGTCTGATATTTGTATTAAAATTGCGGCTTCGTACAATGTCCATATTTTCACGCATGAATATATTTTTCGTACTTGTTCATCGATGGTCCTTATCTGTCAACGTCCCTATGTTGAGGCCTCCCGTAGTGTTCGTTGGAGGAACCTCGCCATTCTCAACCCTTTTGTGCGGGGGTGGAGACAGGGACCTCTTGAAATTGGGAGAAAAACTCAGTGGCGGTTACAGGGAACAACTTTGCTGTAGGTCTTTCAAAGATCGATTCAGAATTCAAGTGGCCCTGTGAACCCCAAATTAGCCCTATAAACCTTCAACAATCATTGTAGTATAGTGCATTTAGGGTCTATACCGACGACTTTTCTTCTACATGGATTACCTCATTATTAAGGTTTTGGACAACGCCGCAAATATCTATACCGTATTTAAACATATCGTAAATTTTCGTAGATATTTTTTGGGGGACTTCTATATCTTTCCAGAAAGTTTTCTATATTTTCAAATATTTAACATATATAGAAACAGTGTATATGAAAGCAATTTACAATTAAACATAATAGTTGATGAGGAACTTGAATTTATGATTTGGGTCGTATAAAATCTTCATATAGTTTCCAAAAAACTTCTTTTATGAAATTGACGAATGCGTTTTATGTAAATTTAGGAATTATATTCATTTGATAAATAAGATTTAAGGGAGATTTTTAAAATTTCAATTTTACAACTGCATGCAGTCCCACAAACAGAACAGGGTCTCATAAACAAAATGAGAATTTTCAGTTGTGTTTGGATAGCATTAGCAATAGACCAATGAACCTAACCCTGACTATATAGATCTACTGTGAGCACCAAAAGTCTTCATCCAACCCATATTTTCAGATGTCTATAGCTATAAAATAAAAACTACATTA
>JAQGBW010003076.1:0-17369 GCA_034698625.1 Julus scanicus
CATCTTCATTTCCTGATGTCAGTTGTTCTTCAACTTGTGCAACTTCCATGTCATCGTTATCTTCTGTAAGCTGTTCATTGACTTCATTGTCAGTGTCGTTTTCAACTTCCTCGAAGTTTAAATGCCAATTCCCCTCTTTATCACTACTTCCAGTTTGCTTCGTTGGAATTGTTGAGTACTCACTTTCAATGATACGTACAGTGTGACTACCAAACGTTGCCAGTTTTCGGGTCCAGCACTTTGTAGCCTTTAACATCGTTGCCATATCCACAGAGAACACTCTCTTCAGCTTTGTCGTCCAACTTGCGACGCCTTTCGTTTGGTACGTGAGCCAAATATTCGTAGTTTGCTCACATCCGGTTTCGTGCCCTCGAATAATTCATACGGAGTTATGTCGAGCGCTGACGTTGGTAGTCGGTTTTGCAGATAAGTTGCATGAAGAATAGCCTCAGCCCAGTAAATTTTCGAAAGTCCGAAGTCGATCAGTAGGCACCAGGCCATCTCAACAAGATAGCGATTCTTCCGTTCAGCTATTCCATTTTGTTGGGGTGTGTGGCGGACTGTAAACTTCTGACGTATCCCCCTCTGTTTCAGAAACAGTTGTACGTCCTTGTTGACATACTCGCGGCCATTGTCGCTTCGGAGGACTTTGACTTCTCTTTCGAATTTCGCCTTTACTGCTGCGACGAACGCTTTGATGGTGTCTGCAACTTGATCTTTCTTCTTCAGCATCTTGACGACTGTGTAGCGTGAGTAGTCATCAATGAAGGTTAAGATGTATCTGTTGCCTCCGCATGACGCCATCGGCATTTGACCACACAGATCTGTATGAAGCACTGTTTATGCAGCACTCGCATGTTTGCCAACGATCATTTCCTACTGTGAGATTAAGTCCATCTACCATCTGTTGTAGTGCCATACGTCGAATAGCTGCAGGATCCCGGTGACCAAATCGGCGATGCCATTCTTTAATGACACCAACATTTCGAATAATTCTTGCATACTCCTTTTGTGGAATTGGTTTGAAACTAAATATTCTATTCTTTAGTTTTGCTTCTAGACAAACGATATTGCGATCTGATCCGTCAGTTGCTTTCGAGGTGATAGTCACCATGTTGTCCTCAAAATGTGCGATCATACCCTTTTCCACTACTCTTGGTACGCTTAACAAACTTTCCATTAGTGATGGCACGTAAACTGTATCTTCCAGTCGTAAACGTTGGATTAGACCAGACTGAAGACGAGTATACATTATGCCTGAGCCGCGTCCTTTGATGATCGCCTTATGACCATCAGCCGTGGTGATCGACCCTTGCTCTGGCTCAAGTTTATCGAAAAAGTTTCGATCGTTGCACATGTGGCTGGTTGCATTGGAGTCCACAACCCACATGTCTTCGGACGCACAAGACGAACTTTCAGTCATCGCTCGGAAAGATATTTCCTGTCCTTTAATTCTTACGCTGGCATGATCCTAAATGGAAATTGTTACCAAAAACTACACATTTTGAAGATCAATGCAAAATATTTTGTCCTTTTTACTTTCAAAAAGTAAATGAATATTCTATGTCCCTAACTTGACCAAATTCTATGCCCAATGTGTAAATACTTTTAAAAAGTAAAAAAAATATTCTATGTCTCTAATGTAATGAAAGGCAAAAAATATTGTTACTTACCCATTGTTCCTGCATTGTTCCTAATTGTAGCACAAGCACAATGATTTCAGTGCAAAATTGATCTATATATGTTCCCTTCCAACTGGGAACAGAACAGAACAGATTTTATTCAACGAGAAGAGCCACGACTTAAGGGTGTAATGGTAATTAAACAAGAAGCAAACGACTGCATAGCATGACGCCCGTCAATGGGTTTGGGTACCCCGAACAGATAAATAACAACCTGCAAACCCCAATGGCATACCCCGAATCCCCACAGCAAGAAACCAACTCAACACAAGGCAGCCCTCAAACAAATGGTCAGAACATACCACACCGCAGCAACCCGAGCAGGAGAGAACACATGTGAGACCGGTAGTCTAAAGACAGGCTAGAAAAGGGAAAAGATTAGAGAAGTGTGAGAATCGCAGCAAAGTCGCGCAGTGGAAAAGAGGGTTGGACGCAATGTCTGGCTTCGATGAGTCCGTGGCCCGACGAGGCAAGTAAGTCCAATATCGACACCCGAGTTACCTAAGTACACTTTTACTTTTCACATTATTAACCAAATATAAGGTAAATTACATTTTACATTAAGAAAAGATTTAGTTCGCAGTCGAGGCTTTCGGAGTACAAGCTAGATAAGTGGGTTAGTACATTGGGCTGTTTGAGATCGTGAAATAACAAACAAAGGAAAGTATGAGGAAAGTCACGGTATACTTATGTTCGTATATGAGATCTCGAGTTTTACTCGGGAAGATGCAGACTGTCCCAGTCGAGTTGCACGACCGAATCCTCAAGGAGCGGCAATGACGAATTGCTTAGACAGCTCGGAGCTTTCGTTGGGATCCCTTTTAATGCTGGGACGATATAACTGACCACCGCACGGCCGAACGATCAACCTGGACTGCATCGCAGGAAACTTGAAGAGGCCTGGGCTTTCAAACTGAATTACCTAGGTCGGGAAGCTCACAGTGGGCGCTGGAGGACGTCACCCAATCTTTTTCAAAGTCGAGATCTCGGCAGCGATTAGATAGCAGGTCTTTCTTTTACCTCGGGCTCCATAGACAAGATACACAACAATCGATGAAAATCATTACAAGGTGCTTGGTCTCCGATCCGCCTTGATTGGAAGAGGCCCTTGACAATCCACAGGGCAATAAAGAGAGGTGAAGAGAGAATCAGGCAATGTGGAGAGTCTCCATTGGACGGACCTTACTTTACCCGTTGCGGTCCGCGGCTGCATCCCTTTGAAAAGGCTATGCCTAACATGGCTTCATTTCCTTTTTTGAAATTCTTTCATTATTTTTTTTTTGTTTTACCAAAAGGCTGGAGCAGAAGAATAGTGCAGCAAAAGGAGTTAGTAGAGGATTACATTATCCTTGTTCATTAAACTGGGAGGATGTGCGACCCCCACATCGTAGAGCATGTTGTGTCACCCGTGCCGAAATCAAGACTGACTTTTTAAGAAATTAAAAATGGCGAATTTAAGAAAAATCGGACCTGGTCCAATTTGGAAAAATTTAGGCAAAGGGGTGTGAGCATATGCGTGAGGGCAACTCATAAATTAAAAGGTTGCCCATAAAGAGCAGGGACACGTTTGGCCTGTTATGGTCTCACAACACACACCACCAAGCCTTTGGAGCAAACTGTTGGAAAAAGTCGGTATTTTTATTTTATAATACTCAAATTAACCCAACACCTAAATAAGCAGCAGCCTCCAAATGCTCTGACCTAATTAATTAGGTCCAAATGGTGTTACTTAATCAAGTCGTTTGCAAAACTTCCAGCAATACGACCATACAAAAAATTAATCACCCCAGTGATGTCTAGCACTGCAGCACAAGTGAGAATATTCGATTTTATGTAAGGCTTTACTTTTAAGCCTTACAGTTTACAATAGAAACACTGGGATTTTCTAACTAACTTAGGACTATTTTGGAAATACATAAAATCTTACAAACTCAAGGGTCCGCACTTTTGTTTGTAACTACTCTAATTATTTCCTCTGGCCTCTATATCCCTACAGCTGGAGACAAGGCACTTAAAATTAGCCCTAACATGTGCTAATGAAAAAATCATAAAATGTATTTCAATGTAGAGAAATACATATCACTTACCTGCTTTTCAAGAAACTCTTTTCATTCTCAAATCCCATTAACAAAATTCTTCAACCTAAGCTAAGGAAAAAAAACTAAAAACACAAAGGGCAAGCAGTTAACACTAAAGACATGTGGCTTTATTAAATGTTCTTTTTATCTCATAACACCAAAGAAAAAAGAAAAAAACATTTAGACATATACTGAAAAACACCTATTTTCAGCAAAAGCAAACACAACCGAATTCCAAAGTATTTTGCAGTAAATACAGCAATATATACTTACACATTGAAATGTGGCCCTTTGTCCAGATCTGCAGATTTTCACACCCAGGAATACACACACGTCCTTCCACCTTGAAGTCCAGAAACAGAGAGACAGAGCAAAGGGCTGGGATTTTACACCAGCTTATTTTTGGACCCCAAACATGTGGAACACCACAAAATGAACTTTTCCAGTAACATGAGGCCCTTTGTCTTATTTGCAAAAGTAGCCCTATGGGCAATGCAAACCAGCACCATGATTAACATGATGAACGAAATGGAAAAGACCCCCAAAGATGACCTCATTGGGGCTGTGTCATGCAAACCTACATGGCCTCAGGAGAAGAAAAAGGGAATTCATAAATTTAAAATTCCCACAAACATACTAAGGGTCTTTGGGGCACACACATCTTATAATTCACAATTTAAGGCCCCATATTAAGTTAGGGCCATTTACCCTATGCAATTTGTGCATGCATACATCATTATAACAAACACGCGAAGTTAACTAAAGTTAATTGCGGACTACGTGCTCAAAATAATTGATAACATACAATTGCACGTGCTTGCCTGCCAACAAAGAAAAACGAACGTTGCTTTCACGCGCACGGCCAACAAAACCTGGAAATGCATCCATTTCCAACACAAACCCCTATCTCCTTCACCCCAATTTAATAGCAGGCTTTATACACTTCGAACTCATACCACAGCGCCCCTGGAATCCATCAATCTCATAATCAGGCTCCTTAATTTGCATAACAGAATTTTCCGACAACCGATCCCACCTCGGTTAGGCAATCCAGTTCTATTTTCAGCTTTGTGGCAATTCCCCCAGGCAAGTCGCATTCCACCACATACCAACTATCCATTCCCAAAATTCCCTCGCACACATGGTCAATATCATTTGGGGGACCACAAGGTCACATATTTATACACTGAAAATTGAATTCATTAAAAAATTCATCAATTATTGTATGGTCTTTACACATACCATGTGATTGGCTATCACATGTTTTTCATGTACCTTATTTAATTTTATAAGATGGCAAGAGTAAAATACTAATTGTTATATTATTTATTTATTTATTTATTTATTGCTAAAACACTCAAAGTACAATACACTGACTACAGAATAAAAAAATTCCACCATGGTCAGAAAAACAAGATAATCAACAAGAAATCCCTGCGACGCCTTGAAACTAATCTAAAATTCTCAACGACGTCAAGATAGCTCCATTATGTACATTTTTAGTGATCTCTTCCAATGTTTGCACCTGCGGATACAGGAATGATGTGAGCAACTAAAGTTTCATACGAAGAAGAAGAGGGAGTTTGTTCCACATTTAGTAAACTCGATAAGGGAAACAATTGTCAATGAACTTGCTTGTAATGCGGGGGTTATGTAATAACAGGTAATTTATCCAATGAAGAGGATGAGGGAATATTGAGTGTCACTCTGCAGCACCATTCCCCCATTTTGTGCACTATACACAGCCTTCAAACTTCCCTTGTTTGCTGCCCTGTACTTCTGCTAGACAACAGCCTTGAAGTCATCCATGGTGGAGGAATCCGGTGTATTAGCCCTCACCACCATGGCCACAGGGGCCATGAATTCTATATGATTGCAAATGAAAACCAATCAATTTTCATTGCAAATCTTTTATTATCTTGGCCAACAGGTGGCAGCATGTGCTGGGCAAGTGATGAAGCATAAATTCAAATATTAAATTAAAAATACAGACGATTCTGCTTAATTGGTACACATCGGGACAGGCATTTTGGCCCAATTAAGCGGCTGCCCCAATTAAGCGAATTGTACATAAAATTAAAAAATGCATATTATTCTTTAAATAATATACTCTTGGACAAAACTATAAATTAAATACAATGCAAAAATGCGTCAAGTGTAGTCTGTCTTTTGTTTTTGTAAGATTTCACTTCTACAAAATCAGCACAGGTATTCAGTGCGGATGTAAGGCTTTCTTCGTTTCCTTCCTGCATAAAATAACGCTGTAACATGGCCCTTCATTTTTTGCCTTTTGGTTAGTCACAGCCACTGGTGGATCATCGTTATCTTCGTCTAATTTTTTTTTTTGATTTAATTTCTTCTACAATTAAATCCTCAGTCTTCATTATTATCGTAACATGGTTAATTGTTATCTATTGCTGAAAATTCTTTATAGTTAATAATAGGAACTTGCTACATATCAACATTTTCTTAATTGCTTAAAATTTCGGGAATCTATATGTGGGTTAGACCAAAGTCTATACCTGTGGTTGTCCTTGTTACGATGTTCTGACTCCTCCAGACGGGATGTGAGGACAGCAATTTAATGACTCAGTTGTTCCCATGCAGGGATTTCTGTTTCTTGCTGCACAACAGAAACATAGGACAGATCGTCTCCATGATCTTGTCGGCCTGTAGTGCTAATTCGTCCAAATCCACTTTTGCACTGAATCCCCCATTAATGGGCACACCATTCTTTCAAATGGTGTAGTGTCAATCCAAAATCACCCCATGAATGTGACAATCACATTAACTTTTTTGTGAATGGATTGGTGTGCTAGATATCCAACCATGCCAAAATCCAAGCAGACCAGATCAACACACCACCACACCATCTCTCCATGAATGTGGAAACTGAGTATCACTTATCACCAGCTCCAATTACACAAAACCAGTCACTTCAACCAATGAACAGAATAACAAAAGAATAGCAAGATGAAAATGGTTTTTACAGGTTAAATTGAAATTGCAAGGATTATTTTAGTTACGTTAGATTAGATAAGGTTGATTTACTGTTATTTCGTTTACAAATATTTGTTAGGTTAATTTTGGCAAGTTTCCTTATTTATTGGGTGTAGTCGCACTTTAGGCATGTGAACTAGCTTGATTTCTCATAGTTTGTAGGAAAAGAAATGGTTTTTTCTCCTATCTGCATTCCTCTGAGAAGACGTCTTAAGCAATGTGTCGTCGCTTTCCCTGAAGGACGAAACTAATCTTGTCCTAACTGTGGTATATTTGTCCATCGCAGGAGAATTTGAATTATGTCTGCCACTGCTGGAAGCATGTTTCGCCTAATGCCGTAACGACGTGGTCGAATTTTGAGCTGTCCGATGTGATTTTTGCATTTTGAAAAGTTGCATCTGCACAATTAAACCAAAGTTCTCAATTGTTGACCCAAAATGCAGGAAGCTCAACTGGAGTTTGGCCAACAGCAAATGTTTCATGTGAGTCCATAGGCAGTGACTGTGAGAATGCCTGAGCGATTTGTCCCTGTTGTAGAGCAGTTTTTAACATTTCTTCGAGAGCGGTGATTTTACTCTCGAAGGTTTCATGAGAATATTCATTCATTTAAATTTGAAGAATTTGTCTTTCAATGTCCTTCATTTATTCTGGGATCACGTCCGGGTCACCGATTGTGAGCGTTGCTTATTTTTACCACACTTTTTGCTTTAACAAATGAATTTTAAAGAATAAACTTTATATTTAAATTTAATAATACATTTTTCAGAGAGCGGTTACAGGAACAGTTACCCTATTTATCAAAATTGAAATTATCTTCCTTACCAATTGAAATTCCCAACAACAATTAAAAAAGAACAAACTATTTAAGAATGTCAATTTTTAAAATCAACACGTGCAATGTGTGAGAAAAATTAAATGTAATTTTGGTCGTCGAGTTTACACAAATCCCTTTGCGGAATGTTTAATTTTGATTTGCATGGTATGTTGGTACCTGGTGGTTGGCTAAGTTTCGAATTTTTTTGTTTAGTAACTAGATAATAAAATCATCCTCAAGACTAGTAAATTTGATTAGACAGCATATACATATTCATGCTTCTTTGACAATATCAGGTTGATACATACACTGTGGTTGACCCCCGTTCCAAAGTTGCTCACCTCATGCTTCGCCTTGGGTAAGCTACATCTCAAGCTTAAGCTGCAGCTTGAGATAAGACCCTACCACAGTTGATCAATATGATCATTGCTTGCACGAGGTGGAGCTCAAGCTCTTCCTTGTGTGTTTATCGTTACTCTTTCCTGGAGATTCTCTTTCCAGGCAGCATGAAGTGACAAATATTGCAAAAATACTCTGCTATAATTCCGAAATGACGTCACAAGGATCGCTGATGGCGGTTGCCGTGATGTCCGCCATAACTCATTTCCCCCCCACCCCCCTCAACAGTCCCGATCTCCTTAGCTGCCCAAATATATAGATTGAGGCACCGAAAATGCATTTCTAAAAATGTATTTCTAAAAATGCATTTATAAATCTATTTCAAAATACATTTTAAAATGCATTTTAGTGTGTCAATCTATATGCATTTTTGAAGTGCATTTCGTTTCCATGTGGGTGAAGAGGGGTGTTGTTTTAAAGTAACACGGTACTCTCAAATAAATCGTCTGCCATTTTGAATTGGCATGTAAGATCATCTCAAGGTACCTCCTGGCCAACCTTGAGACGCGTCTCACATTTGGCTGCCTTGAGCTCGTCTTGGCAAATTTTCTGTGCAGCTGTAATATGCATCTGGGACTTGAGACGCAGCTCGGTCTCAAGCTCATGCTATTTGAGCAGCTGTGGTACGGGAAAATACACTCAATCGGATTGAATAAAATTTTCAGAATTATTCAGCCCAGCCCCTGTTCAAAATCTTGTTAAATTATAAATTACAATTTCAAATGCACATCCCCAATATTCAACTTCAGTAATCAATAGTCAATTCAATATAATACAAATGCTTCTCTTGCCTCCTGTTTTGAATGCATACATCAAGATTAACACTCCACTTGTGGTTTAAAATACAATTATTCCAGTAGTGGAATTTCAGCCTTAATTATATCAATCATTATATTAATCATAATAATATTTATCATAATATTATATTAATCATTGTATCTCTGGACATCGAAGAATCAAAGAGAAAAAATTTAATTGTGCGGTCTATTAATTTCTTTTAATACAATTCTAATCTCAAATATTTTCCTGTCCTAATAAAATAGTTTTTAGGGTGACTTAACTAAATTTGGTGGTACAGTTGTCCACTAAATTGGTCAGCAACAGTTCCGAACTGATTCCGTAAGTGGCAATTTTCGTTGAAGTGATCTTCCACTTTTTTGTTTAGCAACAGTTCAGAATTGATTTTGGTTTCGTAGAAATTTTTTGATGAAATAATCTTTAAGGGCCGGATGCACCAATAAAGGTTAAGCTAAACCTGAGGTTAACCGTGACTTAACTATGGAAAAGCATTGCACCAAAGAAAGTTAACAGTTGACATTGTTAACTTAAGGAAAAGTTAACCCAGCTACTAGACAGGGTTAACCTAAGGTTTACAATAAAAATGGAGGTTGAGTCAGATGAAGAAATGCTATTTATGGACTTCATGGATGATGTCTACCAATCTACAAAGCATGTGACATTAGGGTCCGTCCATTAATGACGTCATGCAATAAGGAGAAGGGTGGGGGTCCACACATGTGTGACGAGGGGGTGTTTAAGAAATGTGACGTCACGTAAAAATAAAAATGCATTTTTTTTAATTTTTTGATTTTTTTATAATTGTTTTCATTTTGTGGCATGCATATTATTTATTGTCATGATTCTATCACCGTTGTTCTAATACAAAGTTTCAAAGTATTTTTTAGTTATAAAGGGGGAGGAAGCAGAGCTTTGTGACGTCATATTTGAGGGGGGGTCTGACTTTTTATGACCAAGTGGGACATGGGGTAGGGGGTCAAAAATCTGCCAAAATCGCGTGACTTCATTTATGGACGGCCCCTTACCAAGATCACATCCATTTGATGACTATGATTATGTAAAATTTAAAGCACGTTTCTGGTAAAGTTAAACGACAGTGTTAAAACTACTTGCTCAAGAAAGTTGAATTCAAGTAAGTGGAAATTCCTGGCGGCGACAGGTTAACCCTGAGGTTAACTCGTGGTTTTATATAACCCTAGGTTAGCTAACCTTTCATTTAACCTTTGTTGGTGCAACCAGCTCTAAGTTGATCAGCACAGTTCCAAATTGATTTTCTTTCATAGTAATTTTTGTTGAATTAATTTCCAGATTGATCAACACAGTTCCAAATTGATTCTGTTAAATTAATTTTTTTCTTTTCGAATTATGATTAAGCTCTTCTCTAAGATGTTTCAAAAAAATTTTTGTTAAAAAAGTTTGTAGTTTATGAAATTTTATTCCCTCCCATAATGCAACATTAAATCAAATTTTCTAATTGGGTTTTCAAATTGTCACATGACATTGGGCAGAATTTTATAAGTTGCGCAGTTGTTAATTGAGGTTTTTAAGTGTTTTATTAATCCAAAATAATTTTAATTAATTTTTTTCTTTTCTCAAATGTTTTTTCCCACACTTGGGGTGATGACGGATGAAGACTCCGTGCCTGGCCAAAAATGCCGTGCCAATCCAAAAATGGCGGAAAGCAAGATTTTATTTGTGCAGGGTGTCCCGACTATTCCCAACATTTTCATTTTTTTCCACAGCTATGAGACATAAAGATGCACGTGGCCAATTAACTAGTTGCCACATACCGAAAGAAACTTAAAAATTTGTATCTTTCCCATGGTGTATTGATAACCAAATACTTGGAGGTATGTGCAGTAACTCGTTGCTTCCAATACAGCTTTCGGCAGGCGAGTTTCGCAAAGAATTTCGCTTCTTTAATCCGTGCAGCAATTTCTGTAAAGGTTCTCAAAGGATAATGCCATCTCTTGATGTACTTGTTGAGGTCAGATGGATCCATGCATATTCGTAGCTTGCCATGTTGCTTGATAATCACTAATGGGCTTACAGCTGGTGTGGGTCATGTTATTTTCCTAATTATGCCCATCCCTTCCATCTTGGAAAAATCTTTATTAACTTCAGGCAATGGTGCATGTGGATATTTCCTTGGTGGATGTACCTTTAATGGTGCCGTTTCATAAATGTCGATATCATAGATGTAATTTTTAGCACTTCCAAGTCCAGAGAATATTTTGGCACGTATTCGTTCATCTGATACTTGGCCCTTCAACTCATGTATTCACATGATGAGGTTTAGTTTTTCGCAAGTCTTTCCTACCAATACAGGTGTGGAAAGGACATCGATGACCAAAAATCGGATCGAAGTCTTGAACTTGGAACTTCTGCAAATTGCACGTACTCCTTCTACAACTTGGACAGTATCACCAGTGTATCAAATGATTCTATTTGTAATTGTTGGCTTCATGTGATGCAATGGTAACACATTGCTTTCTGCTCCAGTGTCCAACTTCATGTTGACTACTTTATTGGTAATCTTGACTGGCTCAATCCAAGCATGTTGACATAGTCCACAATAGCAGGGTTGGCTTAGAACGTGTTATCGTCATCAAATGAGTGATTGTGTTTTATGGTGTTGACCTCTTCTTGCTAGATTTGAACTTGCTAGTATTGTTCTAGTATTGTAGAACGGCAGCATACTGCAAAATAACCAGTTTTGCTGCATTTGTTGCATGTCTGCTCGAATGCTGGACATTCTCTGGGTGGATGTTCTCAGTTGCACCTGCTGCACAGTCCTTGCCTCCTATTGGACTTAGGTTTCTCCCTAACAGACCTTAATGTGTGGACATCTGCATCTGTTCTGGTGCTGAGCATTTCAGATTGTGCACTGGCTTGTTCATAAGCGCTTGCCAAGCTTGTAGCCTTGTCTAAAGTTGTCTTCTTGGAGTATCCCTGTGCATAGTTCTTTGACCAAGGAATTCTGCATACAACCTTGTCATGAAGTAAACTGTTGGCTAATGTACCAAAGTTGCATAGCTTTATCATGGTATGTGCCTCTGTCAAGAAGTTGTCAAAGGGTTGTCCTTTCTTTTGCATCAGGCAATTAAACTCATACCAGCAAAAAGTTTTATTAGGTAAAGGTGCAAAATAAGCCTCAAGCTTCATTTTGTTGTATGGAATTTTTTTGCTTATGCATCAGTGACTCCAAATGTGATGTAGATTCTGGCTGCATCTTGACTAATACATGCCATGAAAATAGCTACTTGGACTTCTGCTTCTTGCTTGTTGAAAAGTGCTGATGTTGCAAACCATTCAAAACTATATCCATAGTTTCCATGCATCTGACATGCATGTGCCATGCAGTCTGGAGTAATAGTGAGTGGTTTTGGAGACCTAATCCCTTGTACTGGTTTTGGTCCAGAATTACAGTGTACAAAACGAGTATTGGCACACCCAAGAAAATTGCTATATTTCTTAAATAAATCAACAAATTGATTCAAACAAGGTTTCAGAATATCACTGGAACTTGTATTTACATGTATGCAAAAAATTCAAAACAATTTATGAATGAATGGCAAAAAAATAAAATGTAAAATTTCAACAACAAAAAATATTGGCACACATGGTAAACTTACAAATTGATGGCCTCAAACAATAAAATATTACAAATTAATACTTGGTATGGAGTCCTTTGGCTTTAATTACAGCTTCCAGTCTACATGTCATGGATTCCACTAATTTGTCAGTGTATTCAGTACCCCATCTTTTCCCATGTCTCCTGGAGCACAAGATTTAAATGATTTTTACTGGTGATGTTTGTTTTACGTATTTCCCGGTCCAGAAAAGACCACCAATGTTGTTTAGGATTAAGGTCAGGGGATTGTGGAGGAGTAATGAGCCTCCTTCAGGCATTGTAGAAAGCCATTCTTTAGTCACCTTTGCAGTGTGTTTTGGGTCATTATCCTATTGAAAGTGGAATGTGTCCTCTAGACCAAGTTTTCTTGCACTGTCTTGCCCACTTCAGTGTAGCTCACTATGCATCCCTAGACCAAGTTTCTTTGCACTGTCTTGCCCACTTCAGTGTAGATCATTATGCATCCCCAAACCATGGCATTTCTACCAATATGTTGGACAGTGGGAAGCACATGTTTGGGATCATGTGTGGTCTTGTTTCTCTTTTAGCCACACACCCTGTGTCTTATAAATGCTTAATAATGTTCAGGACAGTAGAAAAACAAATTTTCACTATTTTTTAATTTCCCGATAACTTTTATTAGTGTTACAAAGGGCAATAATGTGTCTTCTCACATCAATGAATACTTCATACGTTTTGGGAGCCATTTTGCAACTAAATAATGACCATGCATGCTGTAATTTATACAGTATTGGCCAAAACATTTGCGACTGGGTGATACGAATGTTAAAGTTGAGAAAAAAATATTTGTAACTTAAATCCAAGGACAAAGCATTAAGTTAGTTACACATACATTCTGTATATTAAACAACAAAGATAAACGAGTGGAAAATAATGTATAAATATTGCTAGATCATAAGGAATGTAAGAAATACAATTTTGGACTGGCCAAAACAAGTGCAACTAAGCTTTCAGTTTCCACATAAATAGTTTTTCTTAATATGTTGTTGCAAAACCATTGTTTTGAATCACTGCTTTAAATTGAGATGGCATTGATTCAATTAAGTTTATGATAGTCTGGTATGGGATCTTCTTCCAGGCTTTTTTCAAGTTGTTCAAAGAGCTGGTCCTGTGTGCGCACAATACTGCGGTCGATTTGTTTATTTACAATCCCCCACAAGTTCTCAATAGGGTTTAAATCAGGAGACTGAGGTGGCCACTCCAATTCAGTGACCTTATTTTCCTTGAAGAATGTTTTAACCACATTTGATGTGTGTTTTGGATCATTGTCTTGCTGATAGATCCATTTCAAAGGCATATTCCAGTCTGCAAAAGGTAACATGATGTCCTGATGAATGTTTCTGTACACATAACGATCCAAGATTTCATTAATGCAATGAATGGGGCCAATACCATGTCCAGAAAAACATCCCCAAACCATCACGCTGCCTCCACCAAACTTGACTGTCTTCTGGCAATATCGTGGATCCAAGCGTTTCCCCTTTGGTAGGCATACATGGCAAATTCCATCGCTGGCTATGATGTTGAACTTAGATTCATTGCTAGGCAACACTAATTAATGTGCTCTTTTGCAAACTCCAACTTTTTCTTAAGATTATTTTTGGAGATTAAAGGCTTCTTCGCTAGTCGACGAAAAAATGATTTGTTCTCCACTGCACGCCTTCTAATGGTGCGATCTGATATTGGGAGTCATAATTCCTGTTTATTTGGAATAAATGATGCAAATGGATTCTTTTTCAAGAGTCTCACAATTACAGAGACCTCTCTAGCTGTAGTTGCACGAGGTCTACTGCCTCTGTGGACAATGGCAACCATTGCTGAGTGGATTTGTGCACATCATATTTTTTTGCAAATATCCTTTTGTTGCATCCCAGCTTGACAGGCAGCAATTATTTTGCCTTTTTAAACCTTCCCAAGAGAGCCAGGAGCCATACTGCAGTGATCAAGTCTTGATATTCAAATGGTCCTTTTTATGGAAACTATTTTATGGACAGTTAGATTACAATTAATTACCTTTGTAATCTAATCATGTTTCGTGATGCAAGGGTCAAATTTTACCACAAAGTTGCATATTTATTGCTGAGTTGCACTTGTTTTGGCCTGTCCAAAATTGCACCTCTTACATTCCTTATGATATTGCAATATTTATGCATTATTTTTCACTCGTTTCTCTTTGATGTTTAATATACAGAATGTATGTTTAACTAACTTAATGCTTTGTTTATGGATTTAAGTCACATAAATATTTTTTTCTCAACTTTTAACATTCATGTCACCCAGTTGAAAATGTTTTGGCCAATACTGTATATAACATTGTGGAATGACAAACATTTTAACATTAACATACAGTAAATTACTATTTAAACTGTTATAGGTCACACTTTATTCCTACAATCAGCCAATTTCACGAAGTGTGCCAATACTTTTTGTCATTGAAATTCCACATTTTATTTTTTGTTATTTATTTGTAAATTGCTTTGAATTTCTTTTTTGCATACATGCAAATACATGTTCCAGTGATATTCCTAAACCTTGTTTGAATAAATTTGTTGTTTTATTTAAGAAATACAGCAATTTTCTTGGTTGTGCCAATACTTGCTTTGTGCACTGTAGCTGTTGCCACGGTTGCGAGTCAAGTATTTGTGGTTGAAATACCTTTTTTGATGATCTTACTCCTTTTTTTGGTAATTTTGGTTTACTTCTGATACCATGTAACTTGTTGGTTGTAGTCAGGATAATTATAACACATGCAAGCAGGTGAGAGAATAATGGCTGACTAAACAACAACAGGTTCAGGTGTTTGTTTACAGGGTTGGTGGCATCATTTAGTGGCAACAAGTTAAAACATGTTACAGTTGTAGTCCCTTTTGATGGTAACAATAAAGTCCTGACATGTTTTTTTAACTAAATGTTATTCAAAATGACCATTACACATAGAAAAGCTAGAAGAAAAGTGCAAGGGTCATCACAAATTGCTACTGACATAGTGTTGTCATTTTTCCAAAAATGGGTGTTACCACTCTTGGTTGGGTACTGAGTTTAAATTAAGAGTAGAAAATATGAATTGATTACCTCGTGTAGATGTTATTTGCACAAGGAATTTGTGTTTTCAATTAGTTTATAAAATATACTACGAGTGAAATCCAAAAAAGAGGTATAAGTGCTCCGGATGGTGCAGGGATTTTTTCCGAAGGTTGGCATACCTGCGTGTAGGGGGTTCCTAACAATCAAAATAAGCCCGGGACTATGTCAGTCACTTGTGAAATGTTGTCATAGCTAGCGAGTTTGTCAACCTCTGCTGAGGCCGTTTGCTCCACCTACCGCCGATGCGAGATTCGTTCGGTCATCAAGTTCCTCACTTTGCGCCGTGAATCTGTGGCAGAGATCCATTGTCAGCTTGTGGAAACTTATGGACCTGAAGCCATGTCATGTCAGCATGTTTACAAGTGGGTTAGGTTGTTCACAGGTCGCACTGACATTCATGACGAAAAAAGTAGTGGGGGCCGACTCGTTTCAGAAGAGCTTCTGCAGGAAGTTGATGAAAAAATTTGCAGTGATCGTCGTGTGACGATTGACGCCCTTCATGAAATGTTCCCACGCATCCCACGAAGTCTCATGGGTAAAAATGTCTCAGAAAAACTTGATTATAGGAAGCTGAGTGCAAGATGGGTTGCAAAAATGTTGACTCCAGAATATCGCCAAAATCGCGTTTTGACTGCACGTTAATTTCTTCAGCATTATGAAATCAAATGTCACTATACTCCTGAGTTCAAAAGGCAGTCCAAACAATGGCGCCATACCCATTCCCAATCGTCAAAAAAAAAATTTGAAGTTCAGTTTTCAGAGAGGAGGATTGCGGCATCTGTCTTTTGGGACAGAAAAGGGGTTTTGTTGGTAAATTTTATGGCAAGAGAAACCACCATCAATGCTGAAACATTGTGAGACTTTAAAAAATTGGGAAAAAAAAGATTAAAAACAAAAGGAGGTGAGTGCTGACTTGTGGTGTGTCCCTCCTTACGACAATGCCAGACCCCATACCACTTGTGTAACTCAGGACCTGCTTGTGCCCTTTGGATGGGATATTGTTACTCACCCACCATATTCCCTGGACCAAGCACCCTCAGATTTTCACCTTTTTACCAAACTGGAAGAATTCTTCAGTGGGAAACGTTTTTCCAACAATGAGGAGGTGAAGGAGACAGCGTAGAATTGGCTTTCTGAGGTGGAGTGTATTCGATGAGGGTATAAAAAAGCTGGTGCCCAGGCTGAAGAAGTGCATCGAAGTTGACGGTGATTATGCTGAGAAATAAACACATATTTTGGAACATATCCTGTAAATTTGGTTGAAATATATTCATTTTTCGATTTTTAACAGCTGTTGAAACCTTTTTTTTCTGGATATCCCTCGTACTTGCATGTAAACACTTATATATATAATAATAAAAAGTTGCCTAATCAATTTCCGTAATAGGATTGAAAAAGTTAATTTCCTGGCTATTAGTTCGAAATGATTTTGCAGAGATACTGTAACAGCTTTTTTTTTCGACTAGGAATTAGTTGTCCTGATAATTTTGCATGTATTATTTGTCACACATCTTACAAGTCTGAACATTTTCAAGAAAATTCTCTTTTTGAAAAAAGTTAAGATTTTGATTCTAAGTTATATTGGGTAATGACAGCGATTTTAAATCTGTAGAAACATCTTAAACTAATCGAAACGTACTTTGTTGATGTTAAACTTGTCATCGAGCAGTCCATTTTTTAAAAAGCTTTGTTTTTAAGTATTGCTTACAAAGATATTCCTCGTGTTGCTGCATTTGCCATATATTGCAGATATTAAAATTTGCAAGTTTGTGGCAATCCTTGATTAACGGGGTTTGAAACCCTATCCTTTTCAATGGGAAAATTTGCAACGACACTCACCGTCAAACAAAAAGAGATTA
>JAQGBW010003077.1:0-17368 GCA_034698625.1 Julus scanicus
ACCTCACCCTGGGCCTCTGCTTCACCACTCCGCCATCCTCTTATCATCAAGGCATGATTTGGAACTTATATTTATTCCTTAATTTACTTCCGGTTTTATATTTTATTATTAAAATAAGCTCGACTAACCCACGGACTCAAACTTGCACACATCGACCGCCTCCACCTCACCCTGGGCCTCTGCTTCACCACTCCGCCATCCTCTTATCATCAAGGCATGATTTGGAACTTATATTTATTCTTTAATTTACTTCCGGTTTTATATTTTATAATTAAAATAAGCTCGACTCCACCACTGACTCGAAATTGCATACATTGGTCGTCTCCGCCGCACCCTGCCCTCTGCTTCACCACTCGGCCATCCTCTTCACACAATCGACCTTTATGGAACTAATACTTATCTATTAACTAATTTCCGGTTTTTTACTTTACTTGTAAAATAATTTTATCTCCACCTCCAATTCGAACTTGCACGCAGCAGCCATCTTCATCTTACACTGGCCCTCTGCTTCACGACTCAACCATCCACTACACGTCAACTTCCGATTTGAAACTTATACTTATCTCTTAATTTATTTCCGGATTTTTAATTTATTAATAAAAAAACTCGATTCCACCACTGACTCGAACTGCTGTTTTCCGTCTTCCCCGTCTTGGTCCTCCGCTCTACCACCCGGCCATCCTATTCACGTCTATTCATATTTTGGAACTTATACTTATCTTTTTCACTTCCGGGTCTTAAGTTTATTACAAAAATATCTGAGAACCCACCCCTGCTTCGAGCCTACACTCCGCCCTTCGCCTTTTCGTATGGCTAAATTGTTTATTAGGCTTAAAGAAAATTCTTTCAGAATTCTTTTAGTACTTTTTCCTGCCACTTAGGCGCTGCAACCATGTCCCCACATTCTCCACATTCCGATCATTCCAGTACGTACATGCCGTAACAATTGTCCAATCATTAATAAGCACCGAAAGTGATGTCCAATTTTAAACATTGCGCAAGTGTTTATTCATGGCTTGCTTTCCATTCCCATTTTATTTATTCTATTACATATATACTATTGCTGAAATAAAACAATATGTCGGACTAAAGATAATCAATTTGTTTATTTCATTATACAATAACAAATGATTCCATTTCAGGAAATATAAATATACCAAAACACGGTTCTTTTTAAATTCTGTAAAACTTGCAAAATAAGAAAAAATAACAACATTAAAACAAATTTCTTAAAAATGAGTAAGGGACAAATGCACAGGAAATAATTGTATTTAATTAATATTTTCGATAAAGAAAACGCAAAATACAATTTATTGAATATTGGTAAACTTGGCGGTTTTTTGGTTGCCTTCTACTCATAATGTTCTCTACTTTTATAAAATGACCGAAAAAACAAGGATTTTGAAAGGAAGAGCATTTACTATTTTATCGTTGTTCATTTTATTTTTAATTTGGAAGAAAATTTACTTATAAAAAATAGCTAAAATTATACGAGAAATAATACACACACAAAATACAGCGTTTCCTAATAGCAGGTAACACTTGACAGAATTTATGCATTACCCTTGTAAAATCTCAAAACATACATTTTTTGTGTGTGCAAAATTTCGTTTTTTTCTGGCAGATGATCAAAAGCACGTGTGATTTTAACACACAAAAAAACAGCCAGATTTTAATAACATTTTTTTTTTTCGTCAAAAAAACGGTAAGGAAAAGGTAAGGGGACCGATTACCACAAACTTTTTGTTTTTCGTCAAAAAAACGGTAAGGAAAAGGTAAGGGGACCGATTACCACAAACTTTTTGTTTTTATTCAAAAAACGGTAGAAATTCGACTTTTCAAATCACTGTTTATTCTCGCGGAGTTTAAAAGTATATGTCATCACGAGTGGAAATAGTTAAAAAACGCAAAATTTATGCAACAAAAACTCGAGTTATAAACAAAACAAGTTTCGTGCAGCAGCATAAATTATGGATGATCCTTATTGAGTAACACCGATGCTTTCTTAGTATAATATGCTTCAGCGACAATTTCGAATGTGGGATTCAGAATTTCGTCCTATATGTTGTTCAAATTCATAACAAGTAACTTAAGTAACCTGAAAGAGAAAATCAATATAATATTAAATGGGAATTAACAAAGTAGCAAGAAAAAGTACAAAATAAGTTTGCATACATCGTTTTAAAGGAAAAAATCAGTACTTTAAAAACGTCTAATTATAAATTGCTTTTCTGTAAACTCTGAGTGCCATGTGGTCTAAGCCGTGTTATTAAACAATGTTTATGAATTTATCTATATCTACCAAACTTAAGAGGAAGTTACAGTACTTATCAGATAGAAGGAACCTTGAACACATATCTTGAAAATATCACCTTTGGATAAACATTTATAAAATGACTACAGAGATGAGAATTCTCTTTTGTTATATACCCCAAAGCTAGTATGTACATTTCTACACTTCTTGGTAAGGAATACAAAAATCTTTGTTAAAAGCTGGAGAAAACAACAAATTTACAGCTCTCAAAATCACCAAAAGAACTTGGCATGATTTTTATCGTTTACAACTCTTATCATGGTACCAGGTAACATCGAGTGATATATAAACAGATTAGATTGCTTACATTGATAGTAAACAACGTTTTATCTACATAACGACAAATATAAGATAGTTGCACCACCATTTTCGTTTTTCGTTATTCCTAAAATTGATCATGTCTATAGAAGTCATTGCTGGTAAGACATTGCTAGTTCTTGTTGAATATGGCTGTATAACTTCAATTTCATATAATTTGGATTTTCCTTATATTAGGTGTTGATAAAGCGAAACTGCAGGAGATAATCAATCAAATACAATTCGCTGAAAATGAGGATAAAATCAGCCAGTTTAAATGCGTGGTCTGTAATACAGTTGCCTTGTTTCAGTACCTTGCCCCATGTAGCCATATTTACTGTGGTAAATGTCATGGAAAAGTTCACGGTAAACCTTGCTTTGTTCAAGGTTGTGACAAAACTGTCAATACAGTAAGTATTATGAAAGAAAAATCCAATCCAATTTATACTGAAAAGGCCTTACCATTAAGAATATAATAAGTATCATTTAAACATTATCGAGAAATACTAAACGATATCATTTTATACAAACAAATTCCAGGTGAAACAAGACCAAATTCTTCAAATGGAAATGAACAAACTGATGACATTTTGTAGTTTTCGGAAAAATGGTTGCCAAAAAGAAATACCGTTGCACATGTACTTGGTAAACATTAATATCAAAATTACACAACACTGTTTATGTTCTATTGCAAAAAACGATAACTAATTGGTTATTTATGTTTAACATTATAGCATCATACTAAGACCTGTCAACATGCCACAAAAAATCTGTTGCCAAAAATTTACAAGGAGGATCCCTTCGTTGCGTACAAAGAAAAAGTACTTCTGTCCATCATTTATAGAAGTGTATGTTGATGTTTAAAAACGTACTAATGTTGTGAACGTTTTATACTTTATTTGGCTTTTAGAATGAAGCAAAGCTTAATGCACTAAAAAATCTCCTCAGGGATTTACAAGCTAAGCAAGATGAACTCCAAAAGAAACTTTCTGCTCAGGATGATTTACTTGTACTTCAAGAAAAAGTAGCATCCTCGTTGAATGAAGAAATTAAAAGAAATTGTGATCAAATTAAAGAAGCTATCTTAGTGGATGTTACTGAAAGTGTGTCGAAAAAATTGGAAGAGCAAAGACTGAGGGAAAGTAAAGATTTGGAAAACATTCAACAAAACGTAAACTAAGATTAATTTAAATGTTCAATATGTTCACTGTGTGAAACGCTAATTACAAGCTACTTAATTTTTAGAATGAGAAGAAACATAATGAACAAGCAGTCCTTTTCAAAGATTTGCAAGCCACTCAAATGGAGTTCCATACAAAACTTTCATCCCTGGAAAGCCAATGCGAAGCCAACATTCAACAAAAATTGACATCCTCGTTAAATGAAGAAATAAAAAGCAACTGCAGTCGCATAAAGGAAGATATATTAGAAAATATCACCGAAAGGGTTGCAATAAAATTAGAACAGCAAAGACAACGGGAAATTCAAGCTCTGGCAAGGATTGAAGAAGTTGTAACTCAAGGAAAAGAAAAAATAGAGGGAAGATGCTTGAAAATTCTTGAAAACAACAAGGAAGAAATGCTGAACTTGATAGAAAATAAAATGGAGGAAAAAAGCAAACAAAATGAAATTAATCTAGGAGAAAATTCCAAAAAAGTAACATCCCAAATTACTGAAACTATGACGAAAGAATTGCGAATAACAGAGGAAAACATGAAAAAGGAAATGGAGATTAAGTTTAAAGAAGTAAACAACAGCAATCTCGCAGGTAAGTTAGAAAATTTGAAGAAGTTATTTCATGAAATTAGACGAATACAACATAATCAATCCTGGAATCCCTGTGGACAATTTGTCAACATTCATTTTATTCCTCCCTTAATTTCATTAGAAATTCTAAATATCATTTAAGACAAACTCAGTTATTTCATTAAGAAATTAATAGTATTTAAAGCCAAACATAAAACAAATTGTGCACTTTGGACAGAGAAACTGAAAATGTTATAACTTTGTTGTGCCTTTACAGCTACACGTCCAGATCAATGCAGTGAAGAGCAGGTAATTTCCCTTAAAACATCCCACATAATTGGAAATGCAAAGAATGTACTGTATCTATGATGTAGGATTATACAAAATTAATTTGATTACAACTCCATTTTCCAGATTCAGCGGATAACTATGAAATACAATTGCTTGTTCGACTATTTTCTAGAAGAGAAATCCACTATTTATGAGTGGGTGATTCCAGGAATTAGAGATGTTGTCCGGGGTTTAAGCAACAACTTTTATTCTAACGGTTATCAAAGCGATAATTTCACAATTAAGGATACTGGATTGAAAATGAAGGCTATATTAGAGTACGATGAAATAGTCGACTACTTAAGAATATCGTTGGAGTTTGTTCCTAAGGCCAAAAACATACCACCAGAGTTTATTTATTATCACCGGAGAAAATTTATTATCTTAGATCAAAGCGAAAAGTTGGCCAAACGGGACGCTTTTAGGATTTTAGAACCCGGATTTGGCAAAGAGGAAGCTATAAAATGGATGAAGGAACCTTCTGAACGAATGTCTCTACTTCCAGTTAAAAGTTTAGAAAATGGTTACATTAAAAACAACTCATCTGTGATCAAAATTGTAATCGAACCGATCTCTATTGCTTGCAAGTCATGTTATTCTAACAATGGAGTTCTTTTCTGGAAAATAGATAATTATAAACAGAAAAAGCAAGACTACATGGACGGTATAAGCGGTGCTATGTTTAGCGAAAGTTTTTACTCCAGCGACAAAGGATACAGAATAATAGTTTGGTTAACCTTCGATCAAAATTCCTTAAATGCTGCAGTTTTCATTTGTAGAGGTGAATTTGATGATAACCTGCCAGACGCGTTTCCTCGTGTGACTCGCTTTTTCATTTTGGATCAATCTAATTTAACTCATAAAAACTGGTTAGGACAAAATCAACAAACGCACCGAGTAGATGAGTACCCGCTATTTGAATTTAAATATTCTGAATTCGAGAAGCCTGACTTTTTGACTAACGATAGCCTTTTGATCAAAGTAGTAATTGAACCAATACAATACTAACAAATACTTTATACTGACACAAGGATAATAAGTTGCAAGTATTAATATTAGCATGAAATTAACTCAAATTACAGATTCCAAAAATGTATATATTTCAGAAGTTTTAGATGTCCCAAACACTGTTATAGTGTTATTGAGGATAATTGAGTTTAAAAATGCATAATAATTTTTTGCATTGTCGCCCAATAAATTCATAGATGTGATAAATTGCATTTTACTTAAAAAGAAGTTGTTGTGTAAACGATAAAATTGGATTCTGATCATACTAATAAACGTTCTCTTTAAAACGGATAGAAATTTGTTTTTAATTTTGAATGTCATGCAAGATGTAAAAACATTTTATTATAAGTCATATCTACTTCTTTTTTAGAATTACTTTTTTTAGAAATTACTCTTTTTTAGAATTTTTTAGATGTTAAAACATTTTATTGTAAGTCATATCTACTTCTTTTTTAGAATAACTTTTTTTAAAAATTACGCAATAATCAATACTAATATCTAAGAATTCTAGAACTTAAATAGGGAGTTAAATAAAAGTTTTCAAAAGTTTATCGTGTAGAATGGTATCAGGTTACCATCGATTGATAGATAAATAGCCGATATTCCTAAGAACCACAGACGATAATTTTATCTACAACACGATTGTCAACATTTAGATGTTATACAAGCTTCCTTGTACATTTCAATTATTAATCATGTCTATAGAAGTTATTTCTGGTAAGTGTGCTTATTATTTGTCTGCAGTTCATGCATATTTTCAATTTTGGTATTTAAATAACGATATTTTAAGGTAATGAGAAAGTAACGCTACAGGGGACCATCAGCAAAATACAATTCGCTGATAATGAAGATAAAATCTCTCAGTTTAAATGCGTAAGCTGCAATACAGTCGCCATATATCAGTACTTCGCCGCTTGCAAGCATATTTACTGTGGTAAATGTCATGGAAAAGTGCATTTCAACTCCTGTGTGGCAGAAAATTGTCATAATATTGTCGAAAACGTAAGTATCAGATATGAAATACTCAGATTTGATAAAGGGTTGAACTAACAGAATGTTATACCAGGTGAAACAAGACCACAATCTACAAATGGAAATGTTCAAACTGAAGACATTTTGCAGATTTCGGGAAAATGGCTGCCAAGAAGAAATACCGTTGCACATGCATTTGGTAAACATACCTAACATTGTAAATCTCTTAATGCAACAAAAACAAAATGGAGAGAAATCGTCAAGCTTTCGAAATATCTTCCTTGATAAAGTCAACCATATTTACCCTAAAAAGTAATGAGTAAAAAGATGCTCAATTGACTATTTTAATTCACAAATTATAAAGCTATTTGCAAAATATAGAGCAATACTATAAGTAAGCTGATGCATGATGTTTATCATTACAGCAACATACTGAGCGTTGTCAACATTCCACAAAAAAACTGTTGCCAAAACTTTTTAAGGAAAATCCCTTCCTTTCATACAAGGAAAAGGTACATGTGCCCATCAATTAAGTTAAACAAGTGCCTGTTGATATTTTAATGTTGCTAACAAATTAGTTTTTAAAAATATTTTATTTGTTTTTAGACTGATGCAGAGCTTAATACACTAAAAAACCGTCTCACGGATTTGCCTACATCATTGAATGTAAATATTAAAAGAAACTGTGATCGTATTAAAGAAGAAACCTTAGCAGATGTTATCGAAATTTTGTCGAAAATATTAGCAGATCAAAGTGCAAAGGAAAAAAAAGTTTTTGAAGACATTCGACGAAACGTAAAACAGTTTATTAAAAAAAATAGAATCATAAGATAAATTAGTGGAATATTAATTAAAACTAACGATTTAAAACTATTTTTGGATTTTAGGTTGAGGAGAAACATAATGAACAAACTAACCTTTACAAGAATCTGAAAGCCACTCAATTTGAGTTAGTATCCTTGTTGAATGAAGACATCAAAAGAAATTGTGAAAGCATTAAAAATGATATTCTACTAGACGTTACCGAAACTGCGTCGAAAACTTTGGAAGAGCAAAGTCAGAGAGAAAGAAAAAATTTGGAAAATATTCAAAAAAACGTAAAGTACTTCATTAAAAGAAGCGCCTGAAGATAAACTTGTAAAATGTTAATTACAGTAAATGATTTTAATTTTGTTACCATGGATATTTAGATTGCGAAAAACCATGATGAGCAAACAACCCTTTACAAGGATTTGCAAGCTACTCAAGTTGAGTTAGTATCCACATTGCATGAAGACATCAAAAGAAATTGTGATTGTATTAAAGAAGCTATCTTAGTAGATGTTGCCGAAAGTATGTCGAAAACATTGGAAGAACAAATTTTGAGGGAGTCAAACAATTTGCAGGAGATCCGACAAAACGTAAAAACAAATATAACTTATTTTTAAAAAAATACTCTTGTGAAGTACAAATTAAAATTAATGATTTCAACTTTTTGCGATTTTTAGGTTGATACTAAACATAATCAACAAACTAGCATTTTTAAGAGTTTTCAAACAACTCAGGATGAGCTCCAAACAAAACTTTCATCACTGGAAAGCCAATGCGAAGCCAACATTGAACAAAAATTGACTTCCTCGTTAAGTGAAAAAATAAAAAGCAACTGCAGTCTCATTAAAGAGGATATATTAGAAAATATCACCGAAAGGGTCACAATAAAATTGGAACAGCAAAAGCAAAGGGAAATTCAAGCTCTGGCACGAATTGAAGGAGTTGTAGCTCAAGGAAATGAAGAAATACAAGAAAAATGTTTGAATATTCTCGAAAACAACGAGGAAGAAATGCTGAACGTGTTGGAAAATAAAATGGAGGAAAAAAGAAAACAAATTGAAACAAATCTAGGAGAAAATTCCAAAAAAGCAACATCACAAATAAATGTAACTGTGACTAAAAAATTGCAAACAACAGAGGAAAATATGAAAATGGAAATTGAGAGAAAGTTTCAAGAATTGAACAGCAGTCTCAACAGTAAGTTGGACAAATTGAGGAAGTTCCTTTTAATGAATTTACTTTATGTCATTATAATGACACCTCAATAATTTACATCAAACAATAATACAGCCAATACTAATCGCTACGTTGTGTTCTTATAGTTGCACATCATCAGGAGAAATGTTCTGAAGATCAGGTAATTTCCCATATTCTACAGCTTATTATGCTGTATTATTATATACAATTTCCACGATTTTAACTCAATTTTTCAGATTCAGAGGCTAACTATGAAATATAACTGCTTGTTCGAATGTCTTCTGGAAGAGAAATCCACAATTTTTGAATGGGTGATTCCAGGAATGAGAGATGTTCTTCAGGGTTTAACAGTGGGTCATTATCCTAACGGATATCAAAGCGATATTTTCACAATTAAGGATACTGAATTAAAAATAAGGGTCATATTAACTTACAATAAGGAATTGGACTATTTAAAAATATCGTTGGAGTTTGTTTCCAATGCACCAGATTTTATTTATTACCACCGAAGAAAATTTATTCTTTTGGATCAAAGCGAAAAAGAGACCAAAAGGGACGCTTGGGTGTTAGCAGAACCCACATTTGGAACTGAGAAATCCAGAAATTGGATGATGGAATCATCCGAACAAAGTTCACTTATTCCAGCTAAACGCTTAGAAAATGGTTATATAAAAAACAACTCATCTGTGATCAAAATTGTAATCGAGCCGATTTCAGTTGTCTGCAAGTCTTATTATTCCAACAATGGGCTTCTTTTTTGGAAAATAGACAATTATAAACAGAAAAAGCAAGACTACATGGACGGCATAAGCGGTGTTCTGTTTAGCGAAAGTTTTTACTCCAGTGAAAAGGGCTACAGAATGAGAGTTATGCTATTCTTAGATCGAAACACCTTATATGCTACAGTTTACATTTTTAGAGGTGAATTTGATGATAACTTGCCATGGGTGTTTCCTCATGTCACCCGCCTTTCCATTTTGGATCAAACCGATTCAACTCATAAAGAATGTCTGGCTCAAAATCAACAAACCTATCAAGTAGATGAATACCCGCTATTTTTATATAAGCATTCTGAGATTGAAAAGCCTAACCTTCTGACTAACGACAGCCTATTAATAAAAGTAGTGATTGAACCAATGAATAAATAATAAATAAACTCGGCTGATACGAGGTCACTAGGTTATAAGATTTGCATGTTAATTGCCCCGATTACTGTAAATATTCCGAAAATGCATGTTTCCGTAATTAATTTAGGTTAATTTAGATTAATTTAGGTATCAATTTATTATGGAATATTTCTAACAAACAAATAGTTGTGTAAACGAAAAATCAGGAAATTGAACATGCGAATAAAAATACATGTTCTCTTTAAATAAAAAAGCACTGTCTTTAATTTGCATAAAAATATTTTAAATGACTTTAATAGCTATACAATTTTGATATTTACAAAATGGCGGCTGAAACAAACCCGGAGGGCAGACTTTTTTGCATATGTTTGTAAAAACGTTTATGTACTTACAATGTACGTCTTGGTAGAGACGCGCCTTAAGAAATAAAAAATTGTTGTTCAAAGTTGCAGAAAAATTTATGGAAATCAAACTCACCAAAGGAATTTTTCAGGTGTTTTATCGTTTACAACTTATCATGCAATCAGGTAACATCAAGTGATATATAAACAGTTTAGATTGTTTATATTGGTTTTAAACAAAGTTTTATCTACATAACGACAAATACAAGATAGTTGTATTACCATTTTCATTTTTCGTTATTCTTAAAATTGACCATGTCTATGGAAATCATTTCTGGTAAAACATTGCTAGTTCTTGTTGAATATTGCTGTAAAACTTCAATTTCATATAATTTGGATTTCCCTTGTGTTAAGGTGTGGATATAGCGAAGCTGCAGGAGATAATCAATCAAATACAATTCGTTGAAAATGAGAATAAAATCAGACAGTTTAAATGCGTGGTCTGTAACACAGTTGCCTTAAATCAGTACCTTGCCACATGCAGCCATATTTACTGTGGTAAATGTCATGGAAAAAGCCTTGGTAAACCTTGCTGTGTTTCAGGCTGTGACAAAACTGTCAGTAAAGTAGTAAGTATTATTATGAAAAATTATAAACCACATAGTAGGTAAGAACTTGTACTGAAAAGGTCTTACCATTATAAATTGAAGAAGTATAATTTAAACATTATCGAGAAATACTAAACGATACCATTTTATATCAACAAATTCCAGGTAAGACGAAACCGCATTCTTCAAATGGAAATGAGCAAACTGATGACATTTTGTAGTTTTCGGAAAAATGGTTGCCAACAAGAAATACCGCTGCACATGTACTTGGTAAACATTAATATCAAAATTACATAAAATTGTATGTTCTATTGCCAAAAAAAACGATAATTAATTTATTAATGTTTACCAATATAGCATCATACTGAGACTTGTCAACATGCCACAAAAAACCTGTTGCCAAAAAGTTACAAGGAGGATCCCTTCGTTGTGTACAAAGAAAAGGTACTTCTGTCCATCATTTATAGAAGTATATGTTGCTGTTTAAAAATGTACTAATGTTGTGAACGTTTTATACTTTATTTGGCTTTTAGAATGAAGCAGAACTTACTGCACTAAAAAATCTCCTCAGGGATTTACAAGTTAATCAAGTTGAACTCCAAAAAAAACTTTCTGCTCAGGATGATCTAGTACTTGTACTTCAAGAAAAACTAGCATCCTCGATGAATGGAGAAATTAAAAGAAATTGTGATCAAATTAAAGAAGCTATCTTAGTGAATGTTACTGAAAGTGTGTCGAAAAAACTAAAAGAGCAAAGACTGAGGGAAAGTAAAGATTTGAAACAAATTGAAAAAAACGTAAAATAAGATTAATTTAAATGTTCAATATGTACACTATATGTGAAACGCTAATTACAAGCTATTTAATTTTTAGAATGAGAAGAAGCACAATAAACAAACAGTCCTTTTCAAAGAATTGCAAGCCACTCAAATGGAGTTCAAAACAATACTTTCATCCCTGGAAAGTCAATGCGAAGCCAACATTCAACAAAAAATGACATCCTCGTTAAGTGAAGAATTAAAAAGCAACTGCAGTCGCATAAAGGAAGATATATTAGAAAATATGACGAAAGATTTGCGAATAACAGAGAAAAACATGAAAAAGGAAATTGAGACTAAGTATAAAAAAGGGAAACGCAAGCTCACCGGTAAGTTAGAAAATTTGAGAAAGTTCCTTTTATGAATTTCAAATTATTAATAGAATATATCAATATAATGACATCTCAATAATTTACATCCAACAATAATACAGCCAATACTAATTACCATGTTGTGTTCTTATAGGAACACATCATCACGTTACATTCTCTGAAGATCAGGTAATTTCCCATATAATATACTAAAGCTTACGATTGTGCTATAGGATTATACAAAATTTCAATAAAACAACTCAATTTTACAGATTAAGAGGCTAACTATGAAACTTGACTGCCTATTCGACTATCTTCTAGAAGAGAAATCCACGATTTTTGAGTGGGAAATTCCAGGAATTACAGATGTTCTCCAGGGTTTAAATAACAACGCTTATATTTTTGGCTATCATAGCGATAATTTCAACATCAAGGATACTGAATTCCAAATGAAGGCCATATTAGAGTACGATAGAAAAAGCGACTATTTATTAATATCTTTGCAGTTTGTTACCAATGATAAAATGATGCTTCCAGATTTTGTTTATTATCACCGAAGAAAATTTATTTTCTTACAACAAAGCGAAACTATGACCAAACGGGACGCTATTACAGTGTCAGAGGTCGGATTTGGTAAAGTGGAAGCTTTAAAATGGATGGAAGGACCTTCTGAACGAAGTGAGCTAATTCCAGTTAAAATGATAGAAGATGGTTACATTAAAAACGACTCATCTGTGATCCAAATTATAATCGAACCAATCTCTTTTGTTTGCAAGTCGTATTATTCTAACAATGGAGTTCTTTTATGGAAAATAGATAATTATAATCAAAAAAAGCAAGACAGTTTGGAAGGTATAAACCGTGGTCATTTTAGCGAAAGTTTTTATTCTAGTGACGGAGGATACAGACTATCAGTTGGGTTAAGCTTTCAACCAAATATGTTATATATTTCAGTTGTAATTTGTAGAGGTGAATTTGATGATCTCCTGCCAGACGTGTTTCCTCGTGAGACTCGCTGTTTTATTATGGATCAATCTGATTCAACTTATGGAAACTTTTTAGGACAAAAGGTACAAATAAGTCGAGTAGAAGAACGTGCGACATTTAAATTTAAATATCCTGAATTCGAATTACCCGGCTTTCTGACTAACGATAGCCTTTTGATCAAAGTTTTAATTGAACCAATACAATGCAATTAATTCAAATTGCACATTCCAAAAATGTACATTTCAGAAGTTTAACTGATAGTGTCGCATATCGCTTTCACAACTTTGTTAAATTTATATCATTTTATTAATTAGGATCAATTGAATTTGGCCTATAAATGATAAAACAAGTTTTTAACATAACGTACTAATAAAGATATTGATATTTTTTAAAGCGGTTTAAAATCTATTATTCATTTTGCATCTAATTAAACAACCTTAACTTGTTGACAACGTAGGTACTGTATGTTATCATAAATTTTATCTATAGATTTTCTAAATGTCAACAATTTCATTAATGCACAAGTATTATTAGTAGGAGAACTGCGAATTTAAGATTTCATAAAGGCATTAAAATGAAAATGCCGAAGTTGTGTAGTTCACAATTACCTAGCATAGTATCAGCTATCATTAAATACTAGATAATAACTGATATCACTGATCTAGTGGTTAATGTTATCTATCCAATGCTAGACCAAAAAATAGTTGTTCAGGTTTCAGTGTTGATATTAATTATAGTTCAGCATGTCTACTGAAGTTATTTCTGGTAACAACACTTATTATAATTATTAGTTTACTGTTTAATGCAGATTTTTAATTTTGTATTATTTAAATAACCATTTCAAGGTGTTGAAAAAGTAAAACTACAGGAGATCGTCCGAAAAATCGAATTCGCTGAAAATGACGATAAAATCACTCAGTTTAAATGCGTTGGCTGTAAAACAGTTGCCTTATATCAGTACCTCGCCACTTGCAAGCATATTTACTGTGGCAAATGTCATGGAAAAGTGCATGGAAAACCTTGCTTGGTTGATGGTTGTGCGAAAATTGTAATTACAGTAAGTATCAGCTATGAAAAACCTAGAATGAATTGACAGTAAGAGAACCTATTCTCAAAAAGAATTAAAATTATAAATAGAATAAGGAAGACTAACCGTAAATTGGTGAGGAACACGTAAGAGGATATTGATCTAAGAAAATAAAATAATATTCCAGGCGAAACAAGACCCAATTCTACAAGCGGAAATGAGCAATTTGCTGACATTTTGCCATTTTCGGAATAATGGTTGCCAAGAAGAAATTCCATTGCACATGTACATGGTAAACATTGATACAAAATACGTAACATTTTCAATGTTTTAATGCCTAACTAAATCGAGTTTCAAATTATATTCCTTCAAAAACGAAACCATCCTTTCTGCTTTTATTATATAACACTAACTTTTAACCAAAAGTCTTGTCAAATTACTTACCAAATATAGAGTATCTAATATAAGAGTACAATCTAGTATTATACGTTTATCATTATAGCAACATATTAAGATTTGTCGACATTCCACCCAAAAAACATTGCCAAAAATTTACAAGGAGAATCCCTTCAATTTATACAAAGAAAAGGTACGCCTGCCCATTAGTTTGCCATTCTAAATTTAATAATGTTGTGAACAAATACTTCTTATACTTCACTATTTTTTAGACTGATGAAGTGATTAATACTCTAAAAAACCTCCTCAGTGATCTGCAAGCTAATCAAGCTAAACTCCAACAGAAACTTTCTTCCCAGGATGAGCGGTTAAACATTCACGAAAAATTACCATCCACATTGAATGAAGAGGTTATTCGAAACTTTGACAGTTTTAAAAAGACAATCTTGGAAGATGTTACCGAACGTCTGTCAAAAACATTGGAAGAGCAATGTCTAAAGGTAACAAAACAAAAATGGGAAAAGATTCGTCGAAACGTAAAACAAGATTAATTTAAAGTTAATTAAAAAAGCAACATCTGCGAAATGCTAATTACAATAAATAATTTCATTTTTTTTTTTTTTTTTTTTTTTTTTTTTTTGATTTTTAGAATGAGAAGAAGTATAACAAACAAACAAAACTTTTTAAGAATTTGCAAACCATTCAAGCTGAATTCCAAACAAAACTTTCATCCATAAAAAGCCAATTAGAAGCCAACTTTACGCAAAAATTGGCTTCCTCGATAAATGAAGAAGTAACAAGAAATTGCAATCGTATTAAGGAAGATATATTAGAAAATATCACCGAACGGGTAACAATAAAATTGGAACAGCAAAGACAAAGGGAAAGTCAGGCACTGTCACGGATGGAAGAAGTTGTAACTCGAGGAAAAAAAGAAACAGAGGGGAAATGTTTAAAAATTTTTAAAAACGACAAGGAAGAAATGCTAAATTGGTTGGAAAATAAAATGGAGGAAAAAAACGAACAAATCGAAACACAACTTGGAGAAAATTCCAAGGAAGTAACATTAAAAATAACCGAAATCATGATAAAGGAATTGCAAACAACTGAAGAAAACATGAAAAGAGAAATTGAGAGGAAATTCCAGGATGTGAACAGCAGTCTTAAACGTAAGTGAATTTCAAATTTCCAGAATAATAAAGAATACAACGAAATCAACATCACTAGGGGATTTTCTTCCGGGTTCTCCGTAGAAATCAATTGAAGTAGTTTTTACAAACATTTGGTTCTTTTAATTACATTTAACAACTACACGACTAAATTACATTTAAATGCTAATGTGCCACATTGCACAATACCTTTTCAATACGATATTCACAGTATTTAAGGTCTAGTGAAAAAGAAATACAACAACTAGTAATTTAGTCTATTGCAAGCTAAAATGTTATACTATGTTTTTATAGATACAGATCAAGAGCAATGCAATGAAGAACAGGTATTATAGTTTCATTATACGTACTATTCCACAGAATTTAAAATGCAATAATTTTACTATACGTTCTAGGATTATTAAAAAAAAAACTCCTTAATTTTTGCAGATTCAGAGGTTATCTCAGAAATATAATTGCTTGTTCGATTACTTTCTGGAAGAAAAATCCACGATTTTTGAATGGGTGATTCCAAGAATGAGAGATGTTGTCCAACGTTTAAAGAAGTGCCAGTATCCTAACGGCTATCGAAGCACTATTTTCGCAATCAAGGATACTCAATTAAAAATGAGGGCCATATTAAAGTATGAAAAAGCGATCGACGGCTTAACTATATCTTCAGAGTTTGATTTAAAGGCACAAAATATATCACCTGGTTTTATCTATTACCACCAAAAGAAATTTATTCTCTTGGATCAAAGCGAAAAGAAGGCCAAAAGGGATGCTTGTGTATCGTTGGAGCCCACATTCGGCACTATAAAAGCTCAAAAATGGATGATGGGACCCGCAGGAGGAAGTCCACTCATTTTAGTTAAAAGCTTAGAAAATGGTTACATCAAAAACAACTCGGCTGTGATCAAAATTATAATCCAGCCAATCTCTTTTGCCTGCTTGTCCTATTATTCCAATAATGGAGTTCTTTTATGGAAAATAGACAATTACAAACAGAAAAAGCAAGACTCTATTGACGGCATAAACGGTATTCTATTTAGCGAAGGCTTTTATTCAAGTGAGAATGGATACAGGATGAGAGTTTTGCTAGGCTTAAATAAAACTGGCATAAATGCTATGGTTGGCATTCATAAGGGTGAATTTGATGATAACTTGCCATCCGTGTTTCCTCGTGCGACTCACTGTTTCATTTTGGATCAAACAAATTTAACCAATAAAAAACGTCTCGGACAAAATAAAATCAGTTACACAGTTGATGAATACCCACAATTCATATTCAACTATGATGAAATTGAAAAACCCGGCATTCTAACCAACGACTCTCTTTTAATAAAAGTAATGATTGAACCGATAGATGTCACACAATGTCCCTAAGTTACAAGTATGGTCATTGCATGCAAATAACCCCAATTGTAGATGGCAAAAATGCAATTTTCAGAAATGTAATAATTCTGTAAGGATTTTACTGCTATAATAAATGGAAAGAATTTTATTAATTAATGTTCCATTCTTTAATGAAATTTCGCTAACAATTAAGAAGGATTTTTAACATACTAATTAAAATATATACGGTTTCATTAAAAAGAACTGAAGTTTGTTTTCTAATTTTGCATGCAACGTAACATTGCTTCTTAACATATTGAAAACATACGTATTTTATCATAAATATTGCTCCGATACGTCAAAGTTAAGGGGGGTTCTTTTCTCGAAAATATGTAATTATAAGCAGAAAAAGAATTAAAGAAAGCATGGCCGATGCAAATTGTAAGATCTTCAGTGAAGGTTTTTATTCCAGTGAAAAGGGATACAGAATCAAAGTTATGTTAACTCTAACAAAAAATACCTAAGGGCCGGTTGCACCAATAAAGGTTAAATAAAAGGTTAGCTAACCTGAGGTTATATAAAACCACGAGTTAACC
>JAQGBW010003078.1:0-17368 GCA_034698625.1 Julus scanicus
TATTGATTATGAAACATGTTATAAGCATCCATAGCATGTACAAGGTGGTGGGGTGAATATAAATTTTACATACTGTATATGAAGAAGCGTGGACATAAGATAAAGAAAGGCAGCCATTGCATCCCATCGAGAATTGCAATCCCCATTGGTTATTGAAGTCTTGTGGACATAGAAAGGCCACTCGTCAGATGGCAAAAGAATTACTACTTTCAACATTTATCTTCTAGGATTAAGTGGCAATCATCCATTTCGTCCGTTTTGATCTCTTCCAATTCCACTAAAACTGAAGGACTTTTTAAGTCGAACAAACAACCTACCTTTTTTCCATTATTGCAATTAAAGGAATTTTAACGATAGATTTACAAGTATCCCCGAAAGAATTCTTTTTAAAACTTTGTGAGGTCGAACAATGAAAATTGTCAAGAATAAATTCTGGTCGAAGTTGGCAGTTGTCGCCATCTTGCGATTCGTCGAACATCCCCAATATGTCAAATGCAGCCAACGTGCGCATAGATAATTGTAACCGAGAAACGATATTTTCCATGATTTATGCCAACTTTTACGTTAACTGACTTCGTAAAAAAAGTTATCAACTTAGCTTTACGCGTGTTTTTGCCTCGTCTTAGCTATCAAAACAACGGATTTATGAATGCAACACGCGGCGCTGGCAAACCTCAAAGATGCAAACCCTTCGATATTAAAATTTTAGTAAAACGCGTTAGCTGCACTCATTTTGAGATATGGAAGCCCGCAACACACGCTAGGGTTATTTGAGCAAGACGCAGTTTTAAGAAGTTAACGAGCACTCGGCACGGCTTAGCCAGGGCCCTTGTACGTGCATCTTCGACGCAATATATATAATGCAACAGGTAGTTCATATAATCTATAACGGCGAAATATGAACAGACATAAAAAGCTCGTAACGATACTCGCGAGGATGAGGGATAAAAAAAATTAACAATGGATATTTACAAGAGAACACCGTTTGGCCCAAGCACACATTTGCATTGCTGTTAACCGGTTGGTGCGCCGAAACAATTCGATATAATCCCATCCATGTTGTGCCCAGTGTTGATTCATTCAAAGCTATACCTATCAGCACCATGATTCGCAAACGTTTTATCTAATGGATGCCCACAGATGGGTCTGGAAATTGCACATTCCAAAATACATATTTATATATCATAAACCATCCTTGGGTACACTCAACTCGTGTAGTATAAGAGATTGGCTCCAGATCAGGCATCACGCTTAATACTTGCAGATTAATAGATTAATTCCTATACTATATGAATAATAACACAATAATAAAGTTTTATGGCATGTTAGATTATGAGGTTAGTTCATTCTAATACATGTACTAAACAGTATATTTTAGCCACTGCATAGTAAACTGATTCGTACATCTGAAAGCGAATATTCATAATTTATGCCAAAATTTGGCTTTTGATTAGCAATCCAGTCTTTCGTGTCACTTAATTTGAATTTCGAAGATCAAGGTAAGACATACGACTATCTAAGGAAAAAGTACGGTGGATTAAATTCGCTTCTGATCGTATTAATAATCTAAATATAGTGCACATCATGCGTGTGATTTAATCAAATTTTGTTACTACACTAATGAAAACATTATTCAGGAAGAATGTTATTCGTGACGCAAGTTAAATAGGAGTTTCCGTATTAATTGACCCCTTAACACCACTGTGAATTATATGCACACAATTTTTTGTATTGATCTTATACTTCATCAAAACCTGTTTTTTTCTTCTTATTACGTCTTATGGTTTGGTGTTTTTTTTTTTTTTTTTTTCACTTAACAATAACCTACCCAAATCTCTGCATTCAATTCTTCCCATTCCGAGTTAAGAATGGCTTGCATTTTGTCTTTTAAACACTAATTACTTCGTAAATTAGCTTTTAAGGAGAAACTTTCGCGTTAAATTTTAAATTTTCCCCCAAATACGAAACACGGCGATGAAGGAACGCTTGAAATAGTGAAACAGGGGCTATATCGGATTCAGCGCCGCCTAGCGGAAATCAGAGGAATCATTCGTATTAAGCTTTGAGGGAAATATACATTTGGAATGCAGCAAGTAGTAAATTATAAACAGAAAACTACGAACGAAATTTAAATACACAAATTTTAAAGTTGTAATAACTAGAAAAAACAAAAAAAAAAGACTACATACAGCCAAAATCGAAAGCTTTACTTTTTAAGCTGAATATGTGCGTGCATGTTGACATCACTAATGCACTCTTTTAGTAATTTAAAGTGCATTTATCCAATATTTATTCTACACGTAAGTGCGTACTTCGTCTGTATGGGTTAATTAAAAAGGTTTATTCCAGCTATATACAATGCGCATAAATTGGGGCAATTTAATTAAACAAAGCAGTATTGTGTTTATACTACAGTTGAATTCCCCATAAATTGCATTGATGCCCTGTTGCTTCAAGCCCGGGTAAACATATCCTTTTAAATGCACCTACTAACAGTCCGTTAATGTAGACAGCAGAAAGTAGGTCGTTATATATATAGTGACGGGAAAAAATCACGAGGCACTAATAATCAAACTTCAAAATTCATAGAACACCGTGCTTTCATAACTATCAGCTGGAAAAGCATTATTTCAATTATATTTTTAAGTAAAACATACATTAAGTTACAAAACGTGACTGTTAATCTTGGCCAGATGGCGCTAGCAGCTAAAGTCGACGGTGGCGATCCCATCGATCGTCCTGTTAAAATTGTAATAAATGTCACTATGCTATTTCAGGCTGTACCCCACAAGAATGCTCGTTTTCTTAATCAGTTTCCCCCCACCGAGGACATCCGTTCTTCTTCCGTCATTAAACGACAGTCAAAAAGGATGTTGTCAGCGCAATTAGCAACGTCGTTTGCCAGTCAATCCCACAATGGCCGATGGCCTTAAAAACGCTTCTTCCACCAGGTTTCCTTTGCAAGGAAAGCGCCATTCCAGTTGTATCCCCAGTAGATACATAATGCCTTGACCCAAATTGAATTAATCAGGATAGACTCCACTCTTTGAGACTAATTAGCCATACTAATGAAACTCACATTTGCGCACAACCCCCTCGAAAAAAAATATATTTTTTTATCAAATTACGCCTAAGAGCGTCGCACCACATAGTGGGGAACTAAATTAAGCGTAATTCATTTAGGCAAGACAAATTTTCAATCTATTTGGTAATTAGGAGCGACGATGATCACAGGTTTTGGCAGTGAACACACGGGGGCTAGAATAGAACCCGTAGGCGAAGCAGCAGCCTTTTAGTTTTAGTTTAGGCAGATGCGTTTAGAAAGTTGAATTTCGACTAACAAAATTACAACAATGGTTGTTCAGACAAAGGGAACGTACCATTGTCAACAAATTGGCGATGAATAGGAGAAATAATTAAGCTACTACAAATCCTTTGTTTGACAACTGATTGGCTAATGTTAACTTTGCTAATAAAACACACAAAAATCTCCATTGTAATGATTTTTCTCAACCAGAGCTCGATGATGTCTAAAGTAGACGTTAACGAACCGTTTTCAAAATAACTTAAATGTGAAGGGTAATTACGCTAGAATAATCTCGCTTTCCATACGCACAATATGCTAATTCGCAGTCATGTTTTTTCAGGTTGTTAAACTAGTCTAACATTAAATTTCATATAAGAGAAAGATTCGGAACCCCCAACAAAAAATTAACAATACTCACGAAAAAAACAGGCGGCGAAAATGTAACAATAATCTCGTTAAACTTACCTAAAAAAAAAAAAAAAATAAGGATTAGATCAGTGCGCAGAAAATCTCCTCAGTTCGTGTTGGACTCGAAATCCCATACAACAGGATGCAAGTTTGGTGCAATCCGTTAAGGATAACACTACAAATATTTGAACAATTGAAATCCAAAACACATTTCTAGCTTGATCGGACAATTCAAGCTTAAGATCATAGAAAGTTGGCAACCAAACTCTGGGAGTCCAAGATAGATTCTTACAGAATGAAAATTTAAAAATATTCAGTCACATCAATGACATCCATGTCAGGCATGAACCGAACCTATATCCAACATGTTGTGAACGCCAATTCAAGCAAAATTATATATTTATCTTGACATCGAACATATAAGGGGAAATAAGTTAGGACCAGTTGTGCCCTTGGACGATAATTGCAATGAGCAACTGGCGTCAAATGTTTTTTTTTCCAGTTTATCTTTCATTCCACACTTGTTGCACAAGTAAAGAACATGTTGATGGTGGATTCTATGCACTAGCTACTACGACTAGCAACAATCAGCATTTCTCCCAAACCCGGTTAAAACCATATTGATTAAAGCCAGCTTTAATCGTCTGTTACGTTCGATGCAACAGGCAGGCAGTCTGAATACAAGAATTACAAGAATAAAAATTACCAAAGGATGGACTCCTGACGTGGCAAAATTGTAGAGAAACATGTTGCGAGGCGTCAGGGAGTAATCTTGTAGGCCGAGCATGGAATTTCCTGGATATTTCACGGATTCGGGAGCAAAAAAAAAAAACCAATGACGAGATTTCCTGAAACGCCAACGGACGGAGAGTTTCCTTATGTTACCTTAGTGGCGCGCATCCACACAAAAATAAACAAAAATGAGCAAATTGTTCTTCAGATGCTGTGACTGTATCCACAAAAACAGGGGAAAAACAACCCTTCTCAAATCATGTTTTTCAACGGATTTGTGATATGAATTTCTTCTTCCAGTATACGTTGATCCTCCTTCAATTGGTTGATGTTCCAATGCTACACCTACAGAAATGAGCCAAGCACCTCACTGTCGTCTTTTGGGATTTTATCCTTCCAAAACAAGATTTTTGGCCGCTCTCAAATCCGCAACAGCCTTCGACCTCTGATAGGTATCAGGCACCTTCCAGACGCCGGGACTTTCTCCTCCTGACCCTGGATAATATTCCCAGCAATGGGTCTTCAGCCTCTGGTTCTCGCTGATCTGTTCAAATGTGGTCCTCCTCAGTGTGGACACGAGCTCTGGTGCGGCAGCAGGAGTAACTCCAGGGTGGTGTGTATGTGTTTTAAGGCAACGACGAATGAAGTGAGGAAGGCAGAAGCACCGTAGAAAGCTGAAGGCAGAGTACACAGATCACAGGGCTTCGTTTCCGACGATGTCCATAGCCGTGTCGACCATGATAAGTGCTCGGCAGCAGAACAGCTGTGCGTGAGCGAGGTGGAGCGCGTCCAAACACCGACTAAGCTACTGCGACTAGACACACGAGCGACTCTGACGCTCCAGCCATTGGATTCGTTCTCTCTTCCCTCACAACCCCTGCACACCCAAGCGCCAGAAGTTGCCCAGACCCAAACGCCAGCTGAGCCACGCCCTGGATAAGCAGGGGGCGCTGCAGGCCTGTTAGACGTTCATCAACAGGGTTCCTCTCCCCTATTTTCTGCTTTCAAGGGAGCTAGCTGGCATTTTTTTTTTTTTTTTTTTTTTATACAGCAAGAAATTATTTTAACCGTTCAAACTTAAGCTCATTAATTTCATGCCTAATCATTTTAAATTTTTAAGCACCCTTCCCATGACCAGTTTTACCATATTGTACCAAACAGCTCAAAAAATGTTGTGTACGAGTAACTGCTATTTCCAGACCTTTGTTCAAAATTCAAATATATTTCCCGATTTTCAAGACTACACACCGTGTTAAACTGAACCATCAGTCATTACTCATTTGCGCACATTTTTACAAAGCACCTCTTGTGTGGAAGACGAAAGCATCTGAACATTGCATTTTGTGCTCCATTTTTGGATGCCCACTACATGAAACACGTCATTAGCATTTCGCAATTTTTGTCATGGTGGGTACAATTTATCACTCCATATCCCTACCCGCTCTCTGGGGGTAGGGGAAAGGTTCGCAACAATGCGAAAACGCATTTATTTCCCCGCAAAGTTGATTAAATGCGATTCCCACCATTATATCTTTTGAGGGAGGATGGGCACATATCCTGAGAGTGGACTGGATATGAATATAGGGGGTGAAAATATGAGCACGCAAAATGTTGATGAAGACCTGCAGATATTGAAAGTTAAAAACTCAAAATGTACTTTTAACGCTCGTTTAGACGAGGTCATCGATGCATTAAAGGCGATTTGCTTCCAGAAAAAATTGCAACAAAATGGAGTTTAGTCCGGAAAAAAAGGAGAAGTAACAAAATCGGTCGACATTATAGATATATATAAAAAAACGGTTGGAAGAAGAGCAAGAATAACTCAGTTTCGATTACCGGATATAAAAAAGCGCCACTCGAACGCTGAGCCAGGGATAATACCTTGGCAAATATGCCATTTGAGGGGTATTAAGGCAAAATGGATGGCGTAGTTCATGGGATTAAAGCCGACACAAAGGGCCAGCTCGGGACAGAAGCTGCACTGATAATTCCCCCCACGCCGAGCATCCCTAGAATCAATACCCTCATTTCAAAGGGGGAGTTGGGGGATTCCGCCCATGGTTGTAAACATTATAGGGGTAGAAGAAAAACAACACAACGTTGACTTCAGAACCCAGATGTTGACACCGGATCTCAGGACAGTTAACCACGTAACAGTAGCGCCCATTTACACGACAGGAAAGTATTGCCACGCCTAAAGGCCAAGCTCAGCATTTTTGAGGTATAAAGGGGTGAATTTGAGAGATAAATCAATACGCCAAACTGCGATTTCCAAAATGATCCATCATCTAAACGACTGGCACACACTCGGAAAACGGTAAGAAAAAAAAAGCTATTTTCCCATTTAATCCCCACCGACATTTGTCAAGAGCAACGTAGTTTTATGAAAGTAAGCGTAACAGATGATTAACAGAAGCACACATCACATGCAAGGTGGCCAATCAGATTTCCTCCGGGAGAAACTTTCGTGGAAAAAGCATATATATCCCCGAGCCTCAGAGCAGAAAGCCATCTAATTATCTGGCAACGATCTCAGTCATATTTTTAATCATAGCGAAAGATGATTCCTAGCCATCAGCAATCGCCGCCTCCATCAACGGTGGAGACTGCCAAAAGCACTGGAGCAAGATGGCTGCCTTCTATCGAGACGAGATAACCGTTAATGGAAGGGTTGTTTGGCACACGTATCCTCGGTGATATCGTGCTCATTTGGGAGAAGAGATTATTGAGCAAGAGGCTTTAATCACAAAACGGGGATTGGGCGTGTGTGTGGGGCCAAAGCCAGTAGCATCGCGGTTGTTTAATGAGACTGTGGTTGCCCAATGACATTAAAAACATTGCCTCGTGGGGATACAGGACTCCCTGAGACGTGCGTTTTTCGAAACCTGTCATCTTATCTCAAGATATCCCGGGGTTTGGAAATTTATACATGGCCATCCAATGGCACCATGGGTGGCTGACCAAATCTAAAATCGGCTAAACTACTTCGCCATATATACTGCTTGTACCACCACGGGATTTTGTACTATTGGGAATATGCCAAGACTTCTGGAGCATTCGGATATTGCGAAGAATTGGCTGATGAGGGCCAAGGGATATTTGCAAATATCCGAACTTGGCCACCTTGCTATATAGGTAACATATTGGGAAACTGCCATAAGGATGCTCAGAAAACTGGCCACTTCTTGCACGTTCAATGAAATTGTTGCGGAGTTGCGAGGGTAATCTTGTCACTTCCAAGCACTGCCAAAAAATGCAATTCATTCAGGCAAAAGTGAACATGGCGTTGAGTGGCCATCAAAGAAATATTAGCGAGTGAGCGCATCAGTGGCAGCACTTGAGCAAAAACTCGGCCCGGTGACGTCAGAAGCACTACGGTTAATTAACCGTGACAATTGCGTGGATTATGAATGACGAAGCAGCGTTGGAGTAATACCAGAAGCAGTGAACCTCATAAGAGTAATGTCGCGATGGCATTATTAAAAGTGCTTTCCTTAATGAAAAACTCATCGAGCAATGTGTAATGAACGGCAACTACACGATATATAGGCTAAAGGCACCGAGCAGCAAGCAATTCTCTTGAAAATTACATTAAAATATTTTTGCATATGTTAAACAGGCGCCAACGTGCTTCATAACATTTCACCAATTTTAAAACGCTTCCATCGTGTGGTTACACTGGGAAAGTACCATATGTGACTGTCCTTAAGGCATAAAGAACAACTACAACAACCGGTAACAACAACGACATTATTAGATCAAATTTGCACATGCACACTATTAAGCTGTTTTGTAAAAATTTATAAAAAAAAACCCGCTTATACACTGAAAAGTATATGAATGCCACGAAAGAGCCAGCGCCATCTATGATTCATTTAGGGCGCACCTCAAAAAATATTTGCATTAGTTGGCAATCGTGAAACTCAACAGTGCCATCGCTGATGATAATATACTGACTGATATTACTTTTATTGCTTCAAGTACTATATTGAAGGGAGACTAATGTTCGGTTTCTTAATCAGGAGAAACATGTCGAAACGCCGCTGTAAGCTTTTTTGAGTTTCCAATGCAATTACAGCATTTGACAAAGTGACCATCAGGGTGAGGGGAGAGGGTTGGTTCGGTTAGGGGGATAGCATGCTATAGGCGAGACCAGAGTCACAACATTATTATCTAGACTGCCATTGGAAAAATTGACAGTCGTAATGGTCAGAAAAGTAGGGAGAAAAACGCTTTTTGAGATGGCAAGCCACTCTACGACAATTTATAGCACTGCCATCGTGGTCTAGTACAGTATGCGGGGAAACTACTTGAAATTTAATGGAAAACTCCAACAAAATCATCTCTGAAAAAACATAAAAAGTAGAAAGAGCCTAGAAGCGAGGTCCTCAAAAACAATATCGAGAACTATCCGACATGTTGGAGGAAGAAGGGGACGAGTGTATGGCGATAAAATTTAACGACGGGGTCGACCCTTCGGTTTTCAAAAATCGATAGCTATATCACTTAAAACACGTCCTAATGGCTTTTGTCGTTGGCATTAAAAATTGTATTTGAACGGTTTGCGTATTTACAAAGTCAACTGGCCGTTCTATTAAAACAGCGTTACCTCCGCCAAGCGGGATATTAAGTGATCCAGACGATGTTATTTACATAAAAACGCATTAGTAACGCGCTGAAAGATACAAAAATGGCCGAAACGCCCAACGCCATATTTGATGAGGAGGGCGAATGCAATTTTCATCATTGCCGTAACATATGCCTCGCTTTTATGTCGTTCCCCATTTCAACGGTCGTAATAAACGGACATTGATATCGATTTCTGGCAACCTATGGCCGATTATTATTAGGGATACGTTGCACGCCATCTCAAAATTACAACGAACAACATACAAGGTGTCCTGTTCAAATTTGAATGCGTGGTCTCCACATATGGGAAATGCCGGCTATGTGTAAATGAACGTGATATACACGTACCATAGACACAGTATGATCCAATACAAGATGCATGGAATGGTCCAACTAAAATAATAAAAGCCCATTTTTTGGATTTAACTCCCTGTCGTTAATCACCCCTTCACGAGCGCCATCTTTGGACTCGAAAATCTAAGCTGGCGTTTTTCCACGATGGCCCTTCAATACTTCATTCAGCAATAGCTTTTGGTAGTATTCGGATTTTATTTTTTATATGGAGCAATGAAGTAGCGAGGGAAAAAAAATTGCTGCTTTTACGAGCAAATCAAAAGGTGCGTTAAGGTGAAGCAGCAAACATCACCGAAATAAATGTTTTCCGAGCAACTTTTTATTTATTTGCACAAGAAACTTAACGTCATGAATTTCAAATTATGACTATTGGAATGCCTGCAACGAGATGAAAATCCAGACAAAGGCATATCAACGCGGGGATTTAACCCAACATTCGCATAATGGGGGTATTAAAAATCTTAAATGTATTTCGGAGGATGGGATCTGGGAATGCAGAAAAGACTGTGCTAACAAAAGTAGATCCTTCTCATAATCCTATTCTGACGCCATGTTGCTAAACAAGATTCCACACACCTAGATAATAAATAGATGTGTTCAGATCGTGAAATCAGTTGGCCATGGAATGCAAGAAGCATAGAAAAATGGCATCTCCACACGTTCGCTCATTAACTTTATTACTACATACACATCAGGTGGAAGTTGGTCCAAACACTACATAAGGTATGATGACATGTTCCACTCTCAATATATTCGACACCTAGCTCCCATTAAATTCCATTACTGTTCCAGGGGCCCAGTGCCTTCCCAATGGACCTTTTGGTAAGTACATAAACATGGTGAATCGGTTCCACAGATTTCCAATTTGGGAATCCAAATCCATAATCGTTTGGGAGAAATGTGTTTTTAAGCTTTTCTATACAGCCTTTGGAAGGCTTTTAGACGCTACCAGATGGCTCTTGTGTGACACGTTTTTGGATAACAGCAGCGCCTCCAGTGGAGAAAAAGACAGTACGTGCCTGTGTTGGACAGGTGGAGGTCCGGTACGTTTCGCCTTGATTTTTGAAGCAACCCAGCTGTTCTTAAATTCAAGGAGCGTGGAATTTGCCGTGGTGCGTCGCCTCCATCTTTTCAGGAGTAATTCCATCTGTCGGTTGCTAAGCAACGGGAGCCTAAAGCATTCCTTTTTTGCACTAGGCCTAGGACGCATTGCATCTCCTATCGCGATGAACAAAGAATAATGATGAAGTGCTTAGCTAAACCAGTTTCACTCTCCTCCCGGCTTGATATATGAGCTGGAAACAAGATTGATTCCTCGCCATTTAATCCCTCAAACATGCCCTTTTCCCCTCCCTCCTAAACACACACATAGGTCGCTAAGGATGAGGGGGACATTCGCAAAATGGCTACGTCAAGGGCCAACAAGATTTTGAAATCAACGGCTAAAATATGTTGGTTAAACTGGTTAAAAATACCTTACTTTGTGTTCGGATATTCGTCTACATCTAAATTTCCTTTACCATTCCTGCAAAAGCAACAATTGCAATTTTCGAAATTACCTTCAGCACACCCTGGTGTTGGATTAACCTTTATAAAAAATAGTGCCCTTAATGGCCTTACAGTCCTGTGCTGGCATGCCAAACAGAACGGCCGCATGGGCATCTATATTAAAACTGACTCCTATTTTAAGGCAGGGTTCGAGAGTGAGCCAATGCGCACACATGTGCCACTCTACGTGAAGATTATCACGTTTCTGGGACTCAGGACTTAATTACACGCTCCACATCACAAACTTCCAATATCTTGTCGTGTAGTTGGTCTCAAGACATCCAACTCTTGTTTTATAGTTAAACTATGCCAAGGACCGATACACCACCAGGGGGTGCTAAACCAAGTTATAAGGCTCATAGATTTTATATTAGAAAAACACTTCAAAATCCGTGGTGTATATAATAGGCAAACACAGACGTGCACGTGGAACAAAAGTGAACGTTTCCTAAATTGGACGGCAGCGAGGCAATTCATGGAAGTTACATTGAGCAGAACTCCCGGCTATTTGGTAAATTTATGGAGGTATTTACACGTTGAAATAGTTTTGTTTATGCAAAGCCCTGGCAGAGGAAGAGAGACGGGGAATCACGGGATGCGGAGAATTTCAAAACTGTTTAAAATAGGTTAACTTTTGTTTATCCTACCCAAAAATTAACATTCAACGAAATGTGTTCCATGTCCCGGCATTTCCACGGCTGTCAGAAAACGCGAGGAATGAGCCCTCGGGGCGCCCTTCCTGTTTCAAAATCGTGCTCTGTTTATGCTCCACTCAAAATTTTCATCAAATACATATACAAACTACGTGCCTACTACTGTCAAAACAACGCCAATGGGCCACACGCCACACAGTGGACCTTCGAGGAAACAAAATTAAAGGGGACACGTACACTGTTCCGAATCTGGCACTAGCGGATCCCCATTGGTATCGCACCATGTGAACCGTCCCATTGAAAACAACAACCCATCGGGACCGGACGGTGTTTCGTCGCAAAAATCGACGGCCAAAAGCCTGACGTCTGAGCCTGGACTATACTACCACTCTTACTTTTAAAACCCCACTAGGTGGAGCCCCTTCCACTTCATTCTAAAATTTTCCCATTACACCAACTGCATGAGGCGGATTCTTAAGAAAACACTGAATTATAACAACGGGAACGAATGAATTTTGCACAAAAGCTCAAGCTACGGCAATAAATAAAAGCCCACGAATTTCAAATAATTTTTTTTTTTGAAAAAAGTGAAGCGACGTCTAGTGGGAATTGTCAAGTAGGAATCAAAAAGATGCAGATTTAATCAGTCGACATAAACGTTAAAACGTCGTTTTAAGCGGCGGAAAAAATGCGTGTCTCTTGGGGGAAACAAATGACACGTGACACACACGTCGTGGCATTCCAGTTTCAAGGAAAACTTCTAAATAAACGCCCCCGGGCTTTTGTCGCCAAATTCAATTTGCGAAGCGGGAATTTCGTTGTATTATTACTTTATCGGAAATTACGGTTTAAGCGGAAGCGCGAGAGCGTCATGTAAATACCAATTACGAACGCCATTTTGAATGCCTAACAACCGCGATTCACGGCTCTACAAACCGAAAAATACAAAAGGTGCCAATACATAATTTTTCCTCTTCTTTTTCACGGAATAATGCATTTAACGAAAATGTAGGCTTCCCTTCACAACGGCTTATGCATGGCTAGTAATTCGAGTTACAAACTTACCAAAAACAAGCCTCAAATCTGTTCTAACTGTAACAGCTTTTGCTTGAAATCGGTGATTTCCGAATGTATTTATTTTTACTTTTACTTTTCGTTTAACGTTTCTTTTATGTAATATTTGTTATTAAACAACCAGGATTTTTGATGAAACAACAGCTGCGCGTTACCTGGAGGGGAAAACAATTTTGAAAACTGATTCATTCATCCAAACGGGAAACTTTTTTTGTTTTTTAAAGGCAATGGACCTATTGAATATCCTCGAGTAAGAAAGAATGGGCCATAACCCAACGATAATAGCTTTAAGTTAAAATAGAGAGACCTGGGTTTTCCCCAGAAATCAAATTTTAAATTTCCTGACTTGTTCAATTTCCAAAATATAAGTAAATCATGTCAATTTTTTGTAGACTTAGCTTACGTCAGATGAAGTTAAAAAGGGATATTCCTACTATTCCCCATCACCAAATATGGTGTTTAACTATAATAACGGGCAAATGTAAAATGTATATGTTGAATTTCCATGACAATTCCAGGTTTTCCAAGTATAAGGGAACACCCGAGCCATTCTCGGCGATGATGATGATGATGATGATGATAAAAATCATGGGGTGAAGTAATCAATGGGCACGCAACGCCTGTTCCAAATTATTCAGATGTAAATGGGGCCCATAATTCATCACTGATTACGGATAAGAAGAAAAAACAAAAATACGTTATGATTCACGAGGGTTCCACCGTGCATCTGTGTATGAGGATATTTATTTCTGCGGTATATACATTTTTTTTACGCTTTGCGTGTTTAGAATACTTCACCCGAGCGTGGCGCCACATAAAGTCCCCCCGCCCGAGAACTCGCTTATAAAAGTGAGTGAAAATTAGAGGTAGTCGTAAACGCCGAATTTGGCGTCAGTTTTATGTACGCGTAATCCGCTATAACGCTCTTCGTGGCCAATGAGCCATGCCAGGAACGCAGAAAAGAGGGGAAAAATAAAGAAATAATGAACGCCGTGTTTATTCACCAAAAAAATATATAGATATATATACGACTCAAAAAATAAGCGAAATAAGCCTCGTTTTATAACAAAAATAAAAAAGGCAATTTAGTTGGAAATAAAGCAGGCAGCGTGGGGCAGAAAGCAATTGGATGATAGGGGGGGACCTAATCTCCGGGTCACGATTTGCGTCATTAAGAAGTGAGTCGGTGTAGTTTTGATTTCTCGAATAAAGATACCGGCATGAGGTGCTATTTGGTGAAATCTGAAACAATTGAGCCAGTTTGGAAGTCATTTCGCCAAATATCAAGTGTTGACGCCTACCCCTGGTGATGGCAATGGAGGGCAAACACTGCATACAGGGGACCACTACAGGGAAGCTCCTTTACAATTTACAAGTAACTTAGTAAATTTACAACCAAAATAACCACAGCATGTCAAAGAAATATTGCCATTTTTGTAAATTATTCCACAACACTAGTCGTGTTTACGTTTTTAGGAGCAGTGGCTAATACAGCGGTTCGGGTTTCAAATGCATATATTGCAGCTTGCGTTTCAATAGTACCGTATTAATTCGAAAATAATGGCGGCATCTATTGGCTAAGGAACACCATCAAAATCACGGCAATGAACTTAAAAGTTAGCGAGATATTAAATGGGGAAATGCTGCAACAGCAACATCATGCCTATAGGCCCAGGCCTAATCATTTTTTATTTTTTTTTTATTTTTTTTTTTTTGCGATGAAAATTTCTCTTTTTACGACTGGATTGCATTTTAGCGCTCCGCAAGCTGCAAAGAAGAAGAAAAAATAAACCGGATTTTACATATTATTTCTCCCCACTAAAAACACGCTCGGCTATTATTCCTCCATTAAGGGCAACAATGAAAAAATCGTTATTTTCTGACGTGTTCGGACGAGAGAACGAATTAAGATTGGAGATGATGTGTTTGGTGAAACTCAAATAAAATAAACAAATAGGTGGTGTGGCCATACTTTTATGACTGTCCCTAAAACGGTTCCAACTTTGATCGCGGGCGTTTACGTTAATACAAGTTTAATGAACAACCCCTGAACCAGAACTTGCCTAGGACACGTATCCCCCTTGGTTAAGAAGTCACTTCACAACAATTAATCTTAACTAGATAAAATAGAACCTTTTCAAAGCGTATTAATTGGGCATACAAATCAAAATTGATGCTCTAAATGTTTTAATCACTGGATTAATTAGCTCAATTAACGCAATTCCTGGTTTTCCAGGTCTGGAAAAACCTAATGTACAAAACTATGAGAGTAGGCGACTTTACTTGGAACAACAGGCTCCGAATTCTTCTTCACACTTGATATCATCATTTTGACGGTGTTTTGTGTTGGCATGTCATCCGAGCACAATTCCTCCGTGTATTTGGTTGTGGGGTGGGAACGGGATGAGGTTCAAATTCACGGGGGAATTAATGAGCGGGGCCCTGGGCTAATTTTTGAACTTGGTTAATTGCCCCTGGACGTCGCAACATCGCGGTTTGTGGCGATTCGCCCGGAGTGGGATTTGAAGGATTCTCGTCGCTGGAGATAACTAATTCAAAATCCATTCGAAGCGGTCACATTTCGCACGTACAACTTAATTAAAGTCGAAATCCGTCGGATTTTTCATCCGGTCAAGCGTAGCCAAAAGCACGAAAACGATTCGTCCGCATGCAAGCATAAGTCAATTAAAACTATGGCAATATTAAGCACGTGAATTAATGCTTCCGAATGGCGATACATACACACAAAATGAAGTAAAAGTGGGAAGAACTTTTCCCCAAACTTTCACTGATTCCATTTACAGTCGTAGAACCCATTTTATCCTTGCCAAAAAAAAAAGTGCCCAGTAAATTTTAAATTTTAATGGAAAAACATATACACCACAATATATGTCCAAAAAAACGGGGCATTTTTCCAGACGTTTTTGTGACAAATTGTAATCACACATCCCGATTTCTACTAATTTCAAGGCTGCTGGACACCATGAAAAAAAATATAGATCGGGATAGAACAGCTCCAAGTCACGGAATGCATTTCCCCTTTCTAGATGAAATTTAATGATTCCATTATCGATGTGACCTACTCGTGACCATAAATTCTATCCTAATCGCTTTTCAACCGGACAAAATCCATTCGGCCACTGGCTAATTTATGCAAATCGTTTTCAGCAATTACGAAATTCATTCCGTGGTTGCATTAATTGCTGTCGAAATTATAAACAGAAATGCAGAGAGAGTTTTGCAAAAGCCAGATTTTAATCGAGGATTCAGTTTACCAGCAGCAGCACGCTTGCGGGGACAAACCAATGAATGGATGCTTTTCCGACATTTGGCCTCAACTTCAGGAAGAGACCAAAAAAGAGGCTATGTGTCTACACAAAAGCTTGCCAATCCCTTTTCGACCAATCCCGGCATTTAATTCCGTTCCTGACACGATAAACTACGGCGGCTTGACTTTCGGGCCAATCCGATTAAAAGCTTTTGACCAATGAAATGCTAATGCGTAAGCCTCCCCAAAGGTCCTCTTCTCCCCTCCCTCGCATTTTGGAAGCACAACACCGGGTGTCTCTTCACCGCAATGTAGCAACAAATAACACGAATGGCTTAGGCAAAAATCCGCGCAGCGAACAATGGCAAAAGAAGCATCATCCTCAATCGATATGGCGAGCACGTCGAAAAGACCTTCTTAACATTTCAGGTAAACAGGTAAGGTCCAGTAGAGAACAAGGGCCATACCCTGAAATCTTTTCAATTTCAAGGATTCATCGGAAAGCCCACGAGGGGCGTCCATTCATGTACAACTCTAAGCTCTTAGGATTGCGAAATTTTGATTGCAACGGCTGTTTTGGCTTTTGTAAACTATCGCAGTTAAATCGATTTTAGCTACATTTTTGGTTCACTTTTGAGAAAAAACGTGTCTAAACTTCATCATAACTAGGTTTCGTTTTACGCTCTTTCAAATCCCTATAGCCCTATATTATCTCACCATATTCTCCTAAAATGCGCTTAAAACCACCTACGACTGTATTTAATTCGGGAAAATCAAGTTTGGTGCGCGTGCGCACATTCACATCCGCTGAAATCTGCGTTTCCGGCTCTCTCACGTGAATGAATAAAGCCAGGAAATCAAGTAGCTGAAAAACTCAAATAAGTCTACAGCTTTTAACATGTATCTTGCTGCTGGCTAGCATCGCAGTAATTTGGTGAAACTTTAAACATCTGCTCAAATTGTATGCACACACAGACATAACAAAAAAAATCAATGAAATAAATACGTACTGGGCAATATAAGTGGCTTTGAAGGCATCAACCGAGCATTAACACAAAAACAACGCAGTCGTCAGACTTAATTGGCAAACCGAGCACGCTTATCCATTATTAAAATGTTTCAGTACAAATTCTGGGGGAAAGCGAGAACAAACATTTGCACTAGGAAAACAACATCTCATTTCAAGTCTGGTTTTTTTTTCAACGACAACAGGTGCTATTGACTTTTTCTCGTTTTAAATGTCGCTTCAGAATACAATCAGTGGCTCGTTAACTGCTACTACTATCAGACTAAGTGCATTTAATAATAGGGTAAAGGCGCCTTCACACTGTCACGTTTTCGTTAAGTCAAGTTTCAGCTAAGTGAAAAGTTGCCCTTAAGTCAAGTCAAAACCCT
>JAQGBW010003079.1:0-17367 GCA_034698625.1 Julus scanicus
CAAAGTACTTTTAACGCGTTTACATGGCTGACTCAATTGAAGCAAAGTACTTTTAAGTGCTCATGTAAACGCAGTACATATTACCTATATTAAATTACTTTATACTCAGCGCATGGTGGACAAAACATCTTCAACGGGATCTATGTGATCTATGAAATATAAAAAACATAATCAATAATTAATTTATTTATTTTTTCTAATATTCAACAGAACTTCGCAGCACCACTAATTTTTTCTACGAGATGCCACTGAACATTATATTAATTACCATATTCAGTGCAGTACTGTAAATTATTATTATAGAAAATATGTAATGAAACTTGAAATGTAAATATAACAAAATAATAGTAGAACTAAGCTAGAACTTGCAACAACAAATCTGGGTTCGATTCCCGGTTTGGGTCAACTATTCCCAAATTTAATTTCCTCTTTGAAAACCACAATTTAAAGTATTTGGCTACCTATTTTACAATTTGGATTAGCTGGGTTTCATTCCCAGCCCTATTCCCAAGTTAGTATTTCGCGGAGTTCCAAAAATGGAGTGATGCTATTTGCCTTTTTAACAATGGGTCTCAATTACGACAAATAAGAACTCGCGTGCCATTTTTCGGCTTGGCTGATTGTTCTATCAGCCGACGTAATGACGCTTCTACTCTCGACTCGCAAGTACATGAATCAAAAATTTCAGGATCTCTCAGCTGATAAATGTTGAAATTGCGATGAACACTACTAAAGAGTTTAAGAATCCGATTTAAAAAATTGAAAATGAAGACGTACAAACTAATAGTACACACCAAGGACTTCAGCGGTGAGTTTAGATTCTCTATTTCATGTATTACGGACGTGTAATCGACTTATTTCATGTTTTATTTACTCGCATGTAGGGGAGGATCTCATTATGAACCCCAAAGATTTCCCTGAAGTCAAAGTTAGAGATATTCTAGAGCTATATCAACACGAGGAGAAATTTAGCCGCCTGCTGCTTCAAGTGACGTCTCTCAGGGAGGATTTTCAGCAAAAAGGTGGAGATCTAGAGTTGATTGCTTGCCCCAAAGGGAGCTGAGAGTTATTTAGGAAGTTTTCTCGCCGTTAAACCATATTTTGTGCCGTACACACGAGTTTTCTCGTCGTTTTTCAACCCAAAGACACCTATCTCATATATAGTATGTTGAGTGGCCCTTTTGATGGGTCACCAGGCGAAAAATTGACATTTTAAGTGCCCTTTAGGCTCAGTAAAATGTTGATGTGTCCAAAGGTCCTGGGTTCAAAAGTCAGGTCAATCTCAGCTTATTCATAAATTAATGCAGTTTGGACCCAACTTGATTCGATATTGGTTATATCGTATTAAGAAGCTGGTATAGGGCACTTTGAAACTGTTGGGTCCAGAGTAGGACCTATTGTGACATTTGTGACCTATTGGGCCCTTGTCACAGATTAACCAATAAAGTGGGTCTTTCAAAATTATTTCATGTGACACGTGACAAGGTCGCAACCTAGTCGCGTCGCATCAAATACCGGAGTGCTACGGACTCAATGCGTAACGGTGGCCAGAGATTCCTCGGCATTTAAATTATACGGGGCCTTGTGAAGGCTTGAGGGCACCCAAAAGAACCATTTTCACAGATTTACCTATAAAATGGGTCATTCATGTAGTCTTTACCTTCTTTTCGGTTTTCTCTCACAGATACCATCAGCGTGGCGCAAGAAATTGCCTCATTGTTTCAGTTGCGGACTTTTTCCGACGTCTTCGTCAGCATTGTTAACCCTGAGGTATGTCTGCGCAACCTCTGGTCACTTGGAAAGTTCTAGATGCGCAATTTCAAAGATTTTTTTCATTTCTTCAGCACGTAGCTTTGGATTCGATGGAACTGACGTTTAAGGACCAATACTTGGAGCGGGGCGACATGTGGAGGCTAACGATAAATATAGTCAGCGTTCTCGTATTTGTAAAATTGTGACTTGGCTTATATTACCGGTAACAAAAAACTTCCCTTATTTTTAAAGGATAACACATGCGTGCATCTAAACAAGAAAATGGAATTCTGCGGCATAAGGTGCGTCTTGAATTGTTTCGTATTATAGTGTTATCCTCGTGTTATAGCGGTTTTTTAATTCCGCAGATGCCAAGTCTACGAGATGTGGTCGCAAGGAGAGAGGGTGGCCTGCGGTGCCATCAACGAAAATACCAAAGTACGATTTACCGACTTGTTTGGTTATCGTAAAATGTATGGTTTTTAACTGGAGTTTTTACGACAGGTTGTGTTTAGGTCGTCTACGAGTCTCGTCTATCTTTTCATTCAGATGTCTTCTGAAATGTGGGATGTGGACATCAACGGCGACTTGTATTTTGAGAAAGCGATTAACGGGTTTTTCTCGGATCTTTTTACTAAGTGGAAGGTATGTTTGATTTATCGGCCCTCGTACATTTTGCCCGGAATGCCCCAGTCAAATGTTCGGCGTATTGTTTATTCCATTATCAAGGAAAATGCCTGCAGTCACGAGGTTACGATAGTCTTATTTTCACGCACGTTTTACGATGCCCAAAGCATTGAAGAGTTTCCGGAATACATGCGCGAATGTTTGCAAAGGGATCATAAAAACCGGTTCTACGAGGACTTTTACAGGTATGATGCTTTTGAATTCTTGAATTGTGAAGACCCATCGGCTTTTTTGACCATCGATTAATGTCAAAGTTTTTGCGTTACAGAGTCGTCGTGCAAAACGAGCGTTACGACGACTGGTCCGTCATTTTGGTACACCTGAAAATGCTCTTCAACAATTACTGCGATTCGGTCCTCAAGTTTCACGATCGGGAGGGTGTAACTATTCCTCGTGCCATGAATTCAACGGCATCGCAGGGCAATTTTCTAGAAGTGCTCAACATGTCCCTCAACGGTACTCTATAATTTTTTGTATTTGTCAATAGAGTTTCAAGTTTAACAAAATTAATGGATTATTCGCTCTGATCTGCTTTTTAGTGTTTGAAAAACACTATTTGGACAGAAGCTTTGACCGAACTGGCCATTTGTCCGTTGTCATCACACCAGGCGTCGGCGTTTTTGAAGTAGACAGGGAACTGACCAACATAACGAAGCAGCGGATAATAGACAATGGTCAGTTTTTCGCTTTAATAATTTCCGGATTCCTCGCTCGAGCAATAATATTTGCAATTATATTTAGTTTATCTTTGGCAACTTGGATTTTCTTTCTCTCGTTAGGTGTCGGAAGTGATTTGGTTTGTCTCGGAGAGCAGCCATTACATGCAGTGCCTTTATTTAAGGTAAGATGAGTTTACCGAAATGCATAAATATAATTCAGTGGACTCTACCACCGAGACACCGAGATCTAGTCGTATAAAATTTAAGCGTACGGGACTCGGCAGTCGTATTAAGCGGAGTCCAGTGTATTTACACGGTAGCGTACTCGTCAACTTGTTCTTATTTCCAAAAAATTCAGTTTCATAGCAAATGTTCCTTTGGTTCCGTGGACGACTACAGTATGCCTCATTGGATCAACTTGAGGTAAGCCCAAGTTTGTTCTCATCTTTTGCTCGGTGCTGTAACACCTAACTTGATCTGTTGTTTAACCGACGAAACCCAAACTCACGAAACAATATCTTGCTGTCTTTCTTTTTTATCCATTTGTTGCTTTCTGTGTTCGTTTTGACAACCCTCAGTCGTTGGGTCAATCCAATTCATGGGTTCGTATAAGTGCATTGTTCATACTGACTTGCCCTCGTTTCTGTTACTCGTTTGTTTTTTGTTTGGGGGTAGAAGTTGGGTGATTAATGAGAAAAGCACATTTTTGTAGACTATTGTAACAGCACTGGGTTTCCATGGAAAATTTTTCTTATTATGTTTTGTGTTTTCTTCTTCGTTTGTTTTCTTTCGTTTGTTTTTTGTTTATTTGCTTCGCAGAAATAATCGGTGGCATAAATGTAAAAATAAATCGATGCTAACACGACTCTCTGATGTTTGTTCACAGCTTTTATTCGACAAGCAAGCAAACCAGTTATTCGATTTTTTTTCCGAGGACAAAATTGCCGCCTCGTAAGGTGCGTGACATCGAGGTTTTTACTTGGTCGATTTTGATAACCGAACTAAGTGCCTTAGCGGTTAACTAACGAAACTAATCAATTCAATTTTTGCTTTAGCAGAGTAAGCCTCCAAAGGAGAAAAACAAAAGCAGTGGTTAGTACATGTCATTCCACAATTAAACCGCTGGAAATCTCGCGGGGGAATGTGATCTCATTTCCGCTTTTCATTTCAGATTTGATTCAGCCGAGAGAAAAATCGGCTCATAGCGATTTTGTGCCTATGATGGATTACGATGAGCACGATGCCCAGGTTTTTAAGCACGCTACGGTTGGTGGCAATTTTGGAAGGTAAGTTCTGATTACAAAAGAACATCTCAAGTGTCCTTCTCATCCGAGCTGTCCCATAAAACAAAATTTACAGCTGGACCAATCTGAAGTCCCTTAATCGATTGCTTCATTATAGGCATTCCAATAGCCTGCAACGTGCGCTGAACCACAAAAAGTCCGAAGGCATCATGTCGGTCAACCAGCCATGCACCTTGCCCGCTTGCCGAAAATTTTCGGAATCCGATATCACTCTCTTGCAGTCTGATGCGACAAAGCTCCTGTCCAAGTCGGCAGCCATCAGCATCCCGCAAATGTCTGCCGAGTATTCCCCGCTCTCCTCTTCCTTCGGCGTTCTCAGCCCGGACAGTGAGTTCAAAAATCCGCTTAACCGTTTTTAATCCACCGAACCGAGCCTTAAATTCGTCCGTTCGATAGGAAGAATAACACCTCAAGACGGTCCGAATTCCTTCGACGAAGAACTGCCTTCACCTCTACGAGCCATCGTCGGCAGCGCCGGTTCTCCGTACTCCAATCATCACCGAGTATCGACTGTCCGGCCGGGGAGGGCGCTCATCAACCCCTTCGACCCATCGCACGTGACCATAAAACTTACTTCCAACCGCCGCCGCTGGACCCACGTATTCCCGCTAGTTAAGTCGTGATTTTTCGTGTTAGGGGACACTTTACGATTATCCTTCTTGACCTTTTGTTTTATTTAACTCGCGCAGGACCCACCGGCATTTTCATGCAGCAGCATCACTACCAGGCCGTCCCGCAAAGCACCAGCAGCTGCGAAGTGCTCGAGAAGGCGCGCAAGCCCACTCAAGAGGTACTCCAAGCCGGGCAACTGGCAGCCGATGCACGGAGGAGGAAAACGTCGTTTATTAGCATGCATTTTTCAGACGGTATCACATCAATCATTCCTTCCTTATGTTCATTGACAAGGTGTCGAGCATTTCTTGAGCGTTCGATCTGTATTTCACTTTCAGTTGGCTCGTTATCCAAGGGCACTTCTTGTCGCAACTCGTCTCACGTCAACGAGGCTCTCCCCACAGAGAAAAGCCTGACCCTCCTTTGGGGTGCAACTGGGGAACAGGAATGGACGCCAGCTTTGACAACTGGTAAAGCACATACGTCTTACGAGTCTTTGATTAGTCATAGTCGTATGACTAAATTCCACACCATAAATCGTTGATCACATATTTACGCAAGCGGTTTTTCTTAGGCGTTGATTGGAAGTCCTTGACCTTTCCGGCTTGCCTTCCGTTGACCACCGACTACTTCCCGGACAAGCGAAGTCAGCAAAATGACTTTGTCGTAACGGATTACGACCTGCTTCCGGATTATATGAGCGGCGACAGCGATCATCAGCGCTACAAGCCCCTCACCACCGAAGAAGTCTTTCACGAGCTGGTTTGCCAGCGTTTACAACAAGTGAGAATACTTTCGATTTTTACAGAAATTATAACAACGGCAAGTGTATTTTTTCTCACCGCAAACCTTCTTTTTCGTACAGGGATTTCAACTCATTGTCAACCCTCGTGACACCAAGATCGGGATGACTCGTAGCTCCCACACTCCCACGGTGTCGAGCACGCATAAAGGATTTTTAAAGAAAACAAGTTCTAGAATCGAGGAGGTCAAGCAAGAATATGCGTTGAGCATTGGTCGTATTTTTCACAAACTCAGGCTGACCGGTAGCACCATCAATGCCACCTGTCTGAAGCCGAGGTATTAAAACCGTCTTTTAACACCCTTATCTGTGCTTTTAAAGCCCCGATAAAAATAATCAATCCAGTTAATTCTTTGATTCTTTACAAGGCACCCTTACCCGAGCATCAAGCTACGATACCGCTATCGTTTTAAAGCAATATACAGCGAGATCTACGAAGTTTCGTCCGTCGAATTCACCACCGAAAAACTGGAGGACTTTAATTGGAACTATCTGGATCACTACATTTGCACGCATGGCGAGAGCGATTTCGTTATCGACAAATTAATGAAATACATGCGGTTCCGCATGTTCTTGTTGCCGGTACTGAGCCAGGGGACCAAGCGCATTCAAGAGGGGTCACCTCACTGCAACGTGTACGGAGAACTCACGAGCGAAGAGGAGGTCCAGCTGGCTGAAGATTTTGTCAAATTTTTAGAAGTTCTCAATAAGATACGAAAACCAGTTTCGGCGAGAAAACCTAGGGTGTGTTCTTGCTGTCTATATAGAAATTTCTGAAGAATGCACGTGATCCGAGTAATCTAAGTGGCGATGCTAAAAATTTGTGACTTGCAGGAACGTTCGGGGACGCTGAGCGGCAGGCAAGCATCGGCCAGAAGGGGTAGTCAAACGGCACAGCCTGCCTTCGTGGCAACTGCTCCTTCTCACGGCATTTCTGGGGCTTTCCGAGACCGCGTGGATAGCAGTCGCATTAGTGATCGACCCCGTGCTCGTACTACTTCGAAGGCGCTGGAGCGAATGCGGTCGGAGAGTGGCAACGGTGGAAGAGGAAGTCAATCGACCTTATTGTCGGATATCGGCGATACCAAAACGGTAACGATTGAGCAAGTTTTTTAGTTATAGCGCCGAGATGTCGTTATCTGTGACTATCAGAAATAAATGTAAGGATGAATTATTTCAGATAAGTTCGTCCAGTTTGTCCCTCGACACGGGCACTGACAGTTTGAGCGGCAGCACCAAGGATGGCTCCGAGGAAAGGTCAGCTTCCGGCAAATTCTTTAAAGTAGCGTTTTCTGAAATATCGTTACCGTAAATTATATTCTTAATAAACTAATCACATTTCGTATATCATTACTCGTAGCATTTCACCATCATCCACTCCTCGGCGGCTGACGTTGAGCTCCTCTCATCAGGAAATTATTGAAGCAATGAAGCATCCTCAGTACGTCCGGTATTTCTTGGTTAATGTTTTATGCCGATATTTTTACTCGCTCACTTATAAAAAGAAATTTTGTCTGTAGGGATGGCCTGAGCTTTTTGAATAATACTCCCGGATTGCCCAACATGAGTTTTATAAGTTCCGAAGCCACGAGCTGGGTTATGAGCCACATCGATGGAAGCGAAACCGCCGAGAAAGCCATTAGACTTCTCGAAGTTAGTAAAGCGATTTTCGTTCGTTCGCAAGTAGAAAACACGCTCGTAACTTAACGCTGGCGTTTATTTGTAGGAACTAAGAGAGAAGGATTTTATCTGCCATTGTTCCGGCAACCCGAGCCATCCCTTCATCCACGGCTTTTACATTTTCCGCATTTCTCCTACCGATAAGGAGTTTAGCACAGGTAAAACAGAACTTTCCGAATCTTTTACGACTATGTTAGGGCCAAGTGTAAACACTTGTTATCTGGCTTAAATTGCCTCGATTGCCATCGTGTTTGAAGCCAAGAGTTTAAATTTAGTTAACTTGTTTTTACAGATGGCTATTCGTTCCCTTTCCTCGGCGATATCGAAATGTTTCAAAAGTATTGGATCGAACCGTCTTTTCAAGTAAATGCATCGAGATGGACCGGTCCCGGTCCAATTTTTCTACAGCCCGACGTTCCTTGGCCAGACTTCGGACAATTCGACGAGGACAACGGCATAAAAGGTTGAAAATCCCTTCTCGATATGAAGTTCTTGAGCATTGAATGTGTATTTAAAATTGGCGCCATCATTCCTTGATAGCTGTCTCTTCGCTACTTCCAGCTCCAATTTACAAGAGCAGCAATTTGGAAATCATGTCTAATACCAAGAGCAACCGTGACGAATGGGGTCATGTCCAGTACCATGCCATTTACTCTCCTCGCGCCGCGTTCGAGCTGGTCCTTAAATGGATGGTGGCCACTGGCAGCATCGTCACTGAATTGGTGAGCCGCGTTAGCCTTTAGTTTATATTAAAAATAGTAATTTTAACTATCTACAAAATCATCTTTCAATTCTGTCATCAGGTGCATCAGAATTGGGCCAGAAGAGCCTCCTCGTATGGCTTCCTGCTGGTTCCCGTTCCAAGCGATCCCTTCGCTTTACCCTTCTCCGAGCAGTCCGATCCCCTGCGTGGGCCCATTTTCATTCCTTTGGCAACGCATTGTTTGACGGATGATCAAACCCATCCTTTTGGCGGTAAGGATGTCTAGCACGAAGTTCTCGTAGATGCATCCATATTTTTTTTTTCCAAATGTCCGATCGAGATTTTGTTGTTTTCAGTATTTCCCGAGGATACCCAAGAATACCGCATGTTCCTCTTTCAAGAAGCCATCGCGCAACAGTTCGGCTTCCTCCCATCCCAGTACAACCTGTTCGCCAGATCCACTCCCAAGTACGCCACGCAAAATTACCGGCAACATCAGCAGCAGCCGCAGTTCGTGCATACCACCGGCAACATGTTTCTTATGATCATCACCAAGTTGCAGCAGGTTCTCAATCGCAAGTTGCTGAAGGATAAAAACAAGGCTAAACAAGCGGTGGGTAACGTGCCAAAAACGGCATATTTGAAGTTTTGTGTTTGTAATGTCAAAATTTTGAAAAATAATGTTTAATGCAGAACTTACTGGAAGCTAACATCATTTCGAGTCCTCACGAGGAGTATATCACACGGCACGTCACCGGCAGGTTCGGGAAAAAGTCTCTTTTCTTGGATACCGATGAATCGAGGGTAAATATATGAAATATACCCTTCCTGATTATCAATAATAAATTTCATAAATGTATGATGTATGTATAGATTGGATTCATGTGGTCGTGGAATCACATGCTGAGCAAGCGTTGGAAGACTTCGCCGACGGGAGACGAGCAATTCATGACCAAAGTCTTGAACGATTTCCGGGCGTTTTGCGCCAACGCTGACAATCGGCTGAAGACGTTTTGGGACGTTTGCTGGAAAGAAGTGTCTCAAATCCTGCCGGAGGATCAGTTCGAACCAGCGGAAGAACCAAAACTGGAAAATGCGAAGGAAGATAAACGAGGAATTTAATTTATTAAAGTTAGAGGTTTGTTTACTCTCGTTGCATCAACGCTAGCTAGATACACCATTTTGAATGCCCGTGTAATGTTATCGTTGGGGCTGTAGAGAAGTTGGTTTTATTCCATGAATGAAACTATAACTTGTATAATATTATCTTTGACATTTTGATAAAGTATTTTCATCTTACGTATGTCACGGTTGTTTTACTCAGCTCTGAAGCTGAAGTGTCATTTCTGCTTAAAAATGACTCTGATTTTATCATTTTAAAAGTACTTTTAAGAATTTCTCCAATTTTTTGATAATGGACCAGCTCTTGATACTGACGCCGGCGGTCGAGTGGGTTGCGTGCTGGCCTCTCGACCCTAAGATTCTGTGTTCGCTCCCAGGTCGAGGTCGTTGGGAATTTTTTACGGATGAGAGAAATTTCGTAAGTGGCTGCTCTTTCGAATGAGAGTTTAAACCGAGGTCCGGTGTCCCCTCGAGAGGGGGGTGGAAGTCCCCCTCGTAGGGTAAATTCCAAGGTAGGTGTTGAAGGCTCATCTCCTGGAATAGTGTTTTTACCTCATGTTGCAGAAATAGGCAAACGTTAAAAATCAACAAACAAACAAACAAACCAGCTTTGATAAAAAAAAAAAACGAAAAACCTACCCACATTTTACTAATATTTTTAAAAAGCCCGCGTTTTTTTACAGACTATTATGAGTTAGCGTTTATGTCCACTAGATGGCCCTAAGCGGCACTGCACTGTAGCGGTAAAAACGTTCCATCAATAAAAACCTTCACTATCTGTCATTACAGACGTATTTGCCCCAGATATTTGCAAATAAAGCATGCAGATACACTTGGAATAGTCATAATTTACTTTAAATTTCAAATTTTTTATAAAGAGGGTTAAAATCCTTATAAATAATATTAAAGGGCATCTAGTACGCGCATGTGCAAATATAACTAACCGGGAAAGTATTTGACGATGGAAGGTTTCCCTCGTCACACATGTTCTTTGTAAACAAAAAATTTAGAAGCCTAGGCTTAGGCATATCAAAACTTTTCTATAAGAATTTTATTTACTTAGTGATAAGAAATTCGTTTTAATTGAGTATATGAAAATGATGTCCCGCTCAGTACGTGCAGAAACGCGCAGTAGAGCCAAAGATGATATTAAAAGAGTAATGCAAGCCATCGATAAAGTCAGAGGGTAAGTACAAACAAATTCGAATCACCCAAACATTCGTTATGTTCCATTGTAAATTGTTATTTTTATATGAATATTACTAAATTCTATATGAGTTGGGAGTAATATCGACTATTTTTTTTTTCTCTTTTAGATGGTACGTTCACCTTTCAAAGTGTCTTGACAGGCTTAAAATTTCGTTGACAAGAATTGGGATTTGAAATTTCATTGATTTCTGATCGTTTTCAGGGAAAAGAAATGGGTAACAATTGGCGAGACATCAATGAAAATTTTTAAATGGGTTCCAGGTGAGTTTTCCCAGTAATAATAAACTGTAGTTTATTTGAAAATGTGCAGTAAAATTCTACTGGTTTTGAAGTATACACAACTGACGCAGGGTTGATTTTCAATTTCAGTTGCAACAGCAGCAGTTCCAGAGCAGGTAAAAAATATTCAAATCAATTTCAAAATTATTTCTAAAGGATATAAAAAACGTGGTTTTTTATAACAGAAAAAGAAATCTCACGGCAAAGATAAAGAAGGCAGCATTTTGGACGGTATTAAGGACAATTCCAAAAACAACGAGATTGCCGTTTCAAATACGTCAAATGGTATTCTGATACATGGAAACTTGCGCAAATTTTTTAAAATACGGCAGCTAAAACTGGCTTTTTTATTGTTTTTTCTGCAGGTTCAGAGTCATCGCAAGATTCCAAGCAATGCACACCGGCTAGATCCACGATAGTTCCAATACCCGAAGATTCCAACACAGGTGTGTAATTAATATTATTATTATACGTATTATCGTACATACTGGGGAGTCAAACAATAATAAAGGGATTTAGCCAAAAAAAACTCACGGTTGACGTCATTTTTGCGAAATTCACATGTGCCTGATAACGTAAATGGAATTCTTGGTAAAGGGGAACATAACCCTTTTTTTAAAATTGAACGTATACCTGAAAAATGTAAGTATTTTACATAGAACGTTTTCAACGGTTGAACAAATTTAACGCGATTTAGACAGTCAGCGCATGACGGCTTGCCTCTCGTCCCCTCTCGAGACCCCCCTTCCCCCAAGGAAAACACGCAGTGGGAATTATTCGATCGTGGCCCTTTTGAAATGGATTAAAAACCGAGGTCCCCCCCTCGAAAGGGGGTGGAAATCCCCCTCCTCCTCCCCCTCGTAGGCAAAATTTCCTGGTAGGTGATGAAGGATTATCCCCCCCGATGTTGTAGTAGCCCTCGTGTTGCAGAAATGGTACAATGTTAAAAATCAACAAACAAACAAACAATGCCCGGTGGTCCCACAGTTGTTGATGATGCACCTTTCTGTAACAACATTTTATTAAATTGCAGGTTTTTCCGTGAACAGTGAGAATTCGCGTTCCGAATGCACCAATTCACAACTGAGTTTTAGCGAGGATTCCAACAGTCAAAGCAATGAAGCGATCGTCAACAACTCCTTAAATACTTCAAATGGAAATCAGGAAATAAAGACCGGTGAGCGGATTTGTGTCATTAAAAAGTGGCTTTCAACATAAGTTAGCTTAACTTTGTCTTGTTTTTGCTTTTAAGAATCTGGACCATTACCGGACACACCGCCAGAGCGCACCATGGAACCTCCAGCAAAAAAACAAAGAACCAGTTCATCAGAAGGAGCCAGTTAACGTGACTAATTCGCCGTTAGTAATGCCATGACCGGTTGTTTCGCCGTTTCGTAAGCGATAGCCAGACCCTCCAATGTTTCATGTTTGTTTTCTCCTTCCCACCCGAGTGCATTTCTTTTCCCACCTTTGTGTCGAAAGGTTATCTGGAAAAATATTTACAAGGTACCGTTCATGGTAACGAGCCCGTTACGGGATATGCTGCACCAGAAATCGGTGACCAGGTTTCTCGGTGTCTTCTGGTTATGGCAACTATCCCTGAATCGAGCGGTATTAAATCGGTGAACTATTTATTATGGGACCGTTTCTCTCCCCTTCCGGTTTATTTTAAGACCGCGGTATTCGGTGAGTTCAGAGTGGCTACTCGCCTTTTCCCGATAGGAATCGGTATTTTAATTTTTGTCTTCACAAATATGTGAAGACCCATTCTTCAGAATTATATTCAGTTATCGCTGGTTGATGCCGGTGTTTCCAGTCCACGCAGGGAAAATTCTCTTCAACCTAAAAATTCCCTGTACAAATTGGACTGCAATGTTCATCGCAACTTCTTCGAGTATTATGTCAATTTTTTATTTATATATATTTTTGCGTATTTCAGTAAAAACGTCAATGACAGTGCATAACAAAATAAAAATGTAGTTGCCAACGTGAATGTGCGACAGTTGTCATCCTAGTGTTTATTTCCTGAAGCTGCTTCTTGTGACAATTCCTTGGGCCATGGAACTCAGCAAACGAGTGCCTTTGCTGACGGCCTCGACATCCTTGTGGAAACTTTGACTCGGACTGGCAAAATTACAGATGCGCCTCGAAGATGCAATTCGTCCGGCTGGGGTCCTCGATCTTGCCACTTGCCGAGAAGGAGTGTCTATTCCAAACGGCGAGTACATTTTAACCGGGCTGCTTTCTTTTATGGGCGTTCTGGCCCTAAAAGCCGATGCCTCACCCAGGCGGTAGCGACGCCTCGTTGATCGTCGAAATTTCTAAGGTAAGTTTATAGAAGTTTAGAAAATATGTGGTGCTTTTTTTGCTGTCGCAAATTGACTAACGCCGTTAAATCTTTGTTTTTTTGAACAGCTATGGCTGATTGGTAAGAACTTTTATGGCAGAGGCATGTTAGGAGGTTATGGTCGGGTAAGGGCTAGAGGGTCTACAGGATGAACCGTAGAAGGTTGTGCAGAAGGATAGCATAGCCGACAAGCAGTTGGTGACCTAGATAATTGCATAAGCACTGCATGTGTGTTAGGTCGAAGGGAAAGAAGAATTTCCGTAATGATTCCGAGATCCAGTGCGAGTCTTCATGCAACAAGACACATTTACCCATACAAGATTACCATGGATCACGTGGGATTCACATGGACTCTTTTATTTTCAGAAAGACAACCTGGGCCTGAATTGAACTCAGTACCCTACTGTCAACAAATAAATGCCATATGGTAGGGGGATCTACCCAGTTTCAGGAGAAAGATCCTACGTCAGTAGAGACAGGGGCCCATACCACAGTTGCTCAGCTCAAGCTTGGCCTCTTCTAAGCTCCATCTCAAGCTTAAACTCAAAGGTGGCCTCTTCTAAGCTACATCTCAAGCTTAAACTCAAACCTAGCCTCTTCTAAGCTTCATCTCAAGTTTATACTCAAACTTAGCGTCGTCTAAGCTTCATCTCAAGTTTATTCTCAAACCTGGCCTCTTCTAAGCTTTATCTCAAGCTTATACTGAAAGGTGGCCTCTTCTAAGCTTCATCTCAAGCTTAAACTCAAACCTGGCCTATTCTAAGCTTCATCTCAAGCTTATACTCAAACCTGGCCTCTTCTAAGCTTCATCTCAAGCTTATACTCAAACCTGGCCTCTTCTAAGCTTCATCTCAAGCTTATACTATACTCAAACCTGGCTTCATCTCAAGCTTGAGTCTCATACTTGGCATCTTCTAAGCTTCATTTCAAGCTTGAGTCTCATATTTGGCTGTCTTGGCCATTTTTCTGTGCAGCTGTGGTATGCATTTGGGACTTTCAATGCGATTTGAGCAATTGTGGTACAGGGGTTAAACATTAATTTTTATTAAATTTTTACTATTATTAAATTAATTAGGAGAATCGACATGCAGATAGGCAGATTAGTTTATAGGCTAATCGCATGCAAGCATAGCAAGCATGCATGAAATTAAATTTCCCATTATTAAGGGTTTCTAGCATGCTTTCCTTGTTGCATACTCACTTGAGATATAGTATCTATTGTCGTTTTGAAAGTCTGTACTTTCTTATTAGCTTCAACTTTAATCTGCTTAACGTTCGAATTGACATTTGAAGTAACCGACGAACAAGATGGAAAACGAGCGCTATTTCTAAATTGGTTGACGTTTTCTTTGTCGGCCATTTCAACACTACCTGTAGCGTAGTTCATGACAGAACCAAATGTGTTTCCCACCCAAGGTTTAGTCGCGACTTTTTGAGAAAATTCAGAAATTTCAGAACGGGCGGTTGTATTTGAAGCTGCCATCTTCGTCACTGCTTATATAAGAATAACCGGTAAAGCAGTTCTAAATTTCAAATTCGGCTCCGTTCTAAAATCTAACCAATCAGCAGCGAGGATTTCGTTCCATATTCTATGATTGGTTGGCTGAGTCACGTGATCTCCTGCGCGTGTCGGCTTGTAACTACGCGGCTGTCGGCTTACAACAAATGCAACAAACGCATAATGGCGGCCCTTGGATGTAGTAGCTGGGATGGTAAGTGAAATATTGAGGTTTTTAAATTGAATAGCGCTTAATACATATTTGGATATACTATTTTAATAGTTATAAGTATTCACTTAATGTGGCGCAGGAATTTTATAAGCCTCCTGACTTTTTTAAACTGGTTTCCAAGATGATTTTGTTACGTCAGTTTGACACGTAATGTGTTCGAATGTTTACCCCAAATCCAAAATATGTTTTAAATTTTAGGTTTCGTATGTAGCCAAGCTTTGACTGTCAATTGTTGTTTGTTGCAGATTTGCGTAAGCTAGCGCGGAAACTGGAAAATGAGATCGACACCAAGTTGGTGTCGTTCAGTAAATTGGGGACCTCCTTCACCACCAAAAATCACAAAAGTGAAAGGTATGCATGGTAAATGTATAACTGGTAGTTACTGTAAATATCTGAGACTATATAACCCAACAAATATAATCAAACTTTACAGGTGGGCGTAGTCCCACAATGCATATGCCTGGTGAATTTAAAGGGCACCACATGACTCAGCACCGAAGGGGTGCGAAATGGAAAATTTGCAAAAACACTCACAGTTAAACAAAAAAAAAGATTAAATAAAAATAAAAATTGTTTAAAATAGCTTTATAAATCAGCAAGATACTGATCGTGTCGTTCTTGACATTAAAAATAGCAAACATTTTTCAAACTTGTATATTAATTTTAAAAAAATCTACCATTTCAAAGTTAAGAGGCCCTTGCTGATTTATCGAGCCACCAAAAACAATTCTCACCCCCACCCAAACCTCCCTTGTTCAACTGTTGAGTATCCTTGCATGCCAGACCCATTGAAAAGGATTGGGTTGTGATCCCTCTTAAAAAAAATATAGCAAAAAATTAAAAGACAGGCAACAGAAGCTATTGAGAAGTGTGGGCTATTCTGTTTAGCCGCCAGATGGTCAGGGGATCGAGGGGGGATAGTAGGAAATCAAAAGGTTCAAAGGGTAAATATGGGGTAGGGGGATTGATTTTTGTTTTTTGGTTAGAATGTGATGGTGGTGGCAGTTTTAGAGAAGGTGGTGCCAATAAGAGGGGGTTGGGGATCAATGACGAGTAAGCCATTTTATGTTTTAGTATTTTTAGAGGGTTTATTCGCATTTGAAAATTGGATTTTTTTTGGAAAGAAAGGGATGTTAAGGGAAAAGAAAGGATGAAATGTGTGTATGTGGGTGTTGATCATTAAATAAGGACGTGAGGAGGCCTTGATCCTATCGAACAGAGTCCTCGAGCGTGAGATGTCTGACATCTGAGACTAGGGATATTGAAAGAGAGGAGAGGAGGGATATGAGGGTTCAGTTAGTGGGGTGGGAACCAAGCTCGTAAATTAAGTATGAGTTTGAGGTGTAGTCTCCTGGATTGGAGCTGGTGATTTATTTGATTTCGTTTCTTTGTGGTTATAGCGCCGACACTGTCCCCCTGTTGAGTGCAACTAGTGGAAACCACATGCTCGACACTCTCACAATCGAAATCGAGCAACTGCTGGAAAAAGTAGGTCATCAGCTTCAGATCAAGATAATCATTTGGGGAAATTTACCCTAAAATGCCTTTTTTACTCCTTGTGTCTAGCTGTCAGATGTGAACGACAAGCTTTCCGATTACGTGGAAGTTCAAGGAAAAATCACGCCCAGTTCCACCCTGAATCACACGCTGCAGCGTCACCGTGATATACTGCAGGATTACGTTCATGATTTCCATAAGACGAAGACGAACATACAGAGTTTAAGGGACAGGGAAGACCTTCTAGGATCCGTTCGGAGAGACATAGAGTAGGTTTCTGGTGGTTTGTCTGTTTGTTATCGATCCCTACGACTAACCCGGATATGCGCCCCACGTTTCATTTCAGAGCAAGGAAGGGTTCTACCGGGTTAACGAGAAGATCGGATTTGTACCTAAAGGAAAGCGACCATATCAGAAAGTTAGTTGTCTAGACTAATCTCGCTTTCTGCAACTTCCGTTTAATCTACGTTTAGAATTTTGGTTTACCACCCACTTATTTTCTTGTTTAAACTTTTTTTCAGTTCCGATAGACTAGTTGACGAGCAAATCAGGTAATCACGTTATCATTTATTAATGTGCCGAGCACAGATTAGAGTTGTTCTGAAGTTTGAAACACCAATGGTTGGGAAACCTGACCATGTGCTAAAATCCTGATTATTTTATTTATTTAGCATCGCTTTAGATACGAGAGAACATCTAATTAACCAAAAAGCAGCTTTCAAAGCCATTCAAAGCAAAATCAACACACTAGCGAGTATCCTTTTTTAAAAAATATGGTGGTTGAACTGGTGAGGCATATGAAAGTGAGCCGAGGTGATAAATTAGGGTAGTGTTAGCAAAACTGCAAATATTTGCCATTTGGCAAGTATTTTGGCAAAACTGCAAATATTTGCCATTTGGCAAGTATTTTGGCAAAACTGCAAATATTTACCATTTGGCAAGTACTTTGGCAAAACTGCAAATATTTGCCATTTGGCAAGTACT
>JAQGBW010003080.1:0-17364 GCA_034698625.1 Julus scanicus
TATTTATTTGCATAGAATGTGTACGTTTGTTTTTGCTGCTTTGCTCGCAGCTTTCCTCGCTGTTCAGCTCGCAGCTTAAGTGTGTGCTTAGCCTAACGCATGATCATGTTTTATGTCAATGTATGATCATGCTTGTCAATGAAAAACCATGTATGTCCATCAATGCATGATCACGTATGTCAATGCATGATCATGTATTTCAATGAAAGACCATGTATGTCCATGCATGATCACGTATGTCAATGTATGAGCAAATACAGTATGTAAATGTATGATCATGTATGTCCATGAATGATCATGTTTTATGCCAATGTATGATCATGTATGTCCATGAATGATCATGTTTTATGCCAATGTATGATCATGTATGTCCATGAATGATCATGCTTTATGCCAATGTATGATCATGTATGTCCATGAATGATCATGTTTTATGCTAATGTATGATTATGTATGTCAATGTATCTCCATATATGACCATATATCATGTTCATGTGCCATATTAGTACTTTCAACAATAATGTAAGTCCACGTTCTATTCCATACATGGACATCTATAAAACTCCAAATATTGGACATAATATGTCACACATGTAAGCTTTCCACCCGAGTATGATTTGTATATTTTTCATATTGTTTCGGTTAGTTTGCATGTCATGTACAAAATTGTGATAACTCCTGCGAACATCCATATCTTAAAATCACGACTGTTCAACAAGTTAGAATCTGACACCTAAGCTGGTTTTGGCATAAAGTTAAAGTTTCCAAGAAATATAAAATGGTAAAAACAATCGAGGTCATGGGGATCAAGACAGAAAATGACCGACTAAAAAACGCCCAAAAATCTGATAGACATCAGTCTCGTTGCCTCCCCTCTTCCAAGATGACATAAGAGAATTGAAATCCAAGTTGTTGGTTACAATGTTGGCTGAAAATTGGTAGAAAAGCGAATGTGGGGGAGAGATGAGAGGAGCCCAGGGAGGGTATTGAATTTCTTACGTGTGAGGGTGTCCTGCAAGGGCTCTTGAATCGTGGGAATCTCGAAGCAAAACAATCCATGAACCAGAACCTCGGGACACAACCAGCAACAACGGTCATTGGTGGCAGCTGTCATCGTCATCGACACTCCATTAGGTATATTTGGAATTGGTACCATCTGTCAAAGTGCACTCTATATGCTAACAGTCATTAGGCGAGACAAAATCCTGGCTCTCCTCCCCCAAGTGTCCAGAAATGTGCCCTGATGGCCCCTCTGGCACATCCAGAAACAGTTTATCGAGGAAGCTGTCCAAAGTGATGCAACCCAAATGCTCATAAATGCACTTGGGTGCATGGAGAGGGAGTGTGGAGGATATGGGGGTCCAGCTGACGGTTTCAATATCACCTTAAATGTGATGAAGACGCGTTTAGATGCTGATGGAGGATATCTTTGCTCCAGAGGATCTTTGGAATAGTTCTACGGGGAAATTCAAAAAGGACGTCCTCAAGAGGGGTGCAAGGGGGGAGGGGGAGTCTGCTGGCATGTGGACTGAGATGGGCCTTTGTACATTCCAACACATTTTCTGGACACAACTTTTTTGTAAAAAAAAGATTAAGGACGTCTATGAGGGGGGACGGGGGGAGGTTTGGGCTGAAATGAACACAGTGTGGACAGGGTGTAAGAGGGTAGGGTCAATTTTTGAAGGAATTTAGTGGGACGTCCGATTTGAATGGCCCCGAATTATTTTTTAAAGTACATGGAACCTGTCTAAATGCATACGCTGGTGAAAAAAACAATAGAGACTTCTATTGTTTTCTATTGTTATTTGGAACGTTGTTTTCTATTGGTATCAATAGAACATTTCTATTGGTTTTATTGGTTTCAATTATTTTCTATGGTTTTCTATTGTTCAGTCAATACAGCCAACCATAGAAGCCAATAGAAGTCAATACAGGATCCATAGAAAACCATTAAAACCAATAAAGTGTCCAAATAACAATAGAAACCTATAGAAATCTCTTTTGGTTTCTATTGTTTTTGTCACCAGGGTACGCTTGGGACTGGTGAAAAATATGCGTTTAGACAGGTTTATTTAAGTACACGGGACCGGAACATTATATGCGTTTAGAGAGGTTATTCATTTACACAGGATGCATTTAGGTTCCACTCCATTGATAAAATGTCAAAAGTTGAGGTTTTTTCCAATTGGAATTTACTGAATTGCCTGATTTTTTTCTGCCAAAAGAAACCCTGCTTACATAAAGAAGTTTAGTGGCCTTTGCTAATGGCCCATATGCTATATATTCTAAAGAGAAAGATAGAGAGAGCTATAGACAGTGAAAAACGCATGTGGTCTTCTGCACTCTATCATTTGGCATTTTTTATGGGCAATAAAGAAACATTCTGCGGATCATTAAACGGATATATTTCTGCATGTGGTTAAGGAAGTATTAATTTTTTATTATTATTATTTTCAAGCACTATACTATACATGAAGTAGCATTAGGAGACAGCTATATAATACCGAGTGGCATAAATGTACGTGCCGAAGCACTAAAGTAAAACATCATAGATGTCGAATAACCCTTTTAAAGTTAATAATTTCTGTGAATTTTAGTCTTACTGAAACACGAGGGAATATTTGGACTATACAATACCATAACTAACCAGTTTTTTAGCAGGATTTTGCACTTCCATAAAAAAAGTAGGAACCGCTTTGCATATATAGTAATAAAATTTCAAAATTTTATGTCCAAGACTTGGCAAAATGCTACCGAAAATACGTTGGGAAGTTTGGGAGTCTGGGAAGTTGGGACGTTGGGGATTTTTGGAGTTGGGGGAGTTAGGAGTTTAAGAAGTTGGGAGTTAGTGAATTTGGATGTTTGGGAAGTTGGGAGTTTAGAATGATTGGAAGTTGGAAGTTTTGGATTTTGGGAGTATGGGAGTTTGGGAAGTTGGAAGTTTGGGAAGTTGGAAGTTTGGAAAGTTGGAAGTTTGGGAAGTTGGAAGTTTGGGAAGTTGGAAGTTTGGGAAGTTGGAAGTTTGGGAAGTTGAAAATTTGGGAAGTTGAAAATTTGGGAAGTTGGGAGTATGGACTATAAAAGTAAATACTATAAAGCAGGTATAATATAAATAAGCTTTTACAGTATATTACTACAAATAAAGTCGTCAACATACTCAACGATAACCCTAGTCGAATTCAACATGCCTAAATCTTTGTTAACCCACAGATGTAATATTCAAATCACGAATTAAAACGAGTATTATATAAAGAGCTATGTACATTTGTACATCTTTACTATAGTTAGCTCTGAACTCGTGTAACATATTTATAAGAACAATAAGATTTTTGATAAGAAAATGCATTGAAAAATGTACGACGACGTAGGAATTTTATTAGATTTTTATAGTTATTCTAATGAGAAACAACTGGCATAAAGCGGTTTACAGCTTCTTAACATATACATAATTTAAAAACTTTTCTAAGTCTTCTTGTTTTTCAAGAAAACAGACATGTACTTGGAAGGAAGCATTATTTAGGACACCCACAGTGTCCAACTGGCTATAAACTTCAGGCATTTTTGCTGTCATTTGTCAGCTTGTCAATGCAAAAGACGAACATACCTGTAAATGCAACCTGGGGTGTCTCAGACAGGTCAACATTTACAACTGGAGGTGGTGGAGGGACCACTACATTATTCATGTCGTAAAAATGAGGAGATTTTTGGGGAAAATACCAGTAATTTAATATATATTGTTCTTTTTGTACTTTTTGCGTACATGTTCCAAGTTCCCACAAAGAATGCAAAAGTTTGTCTACCTACCTTTTGTTTCACGAGGAATCCGTTGAAAAATGTTGACAAAAAATGACTGGTTTTTGCCCTTGGATTATCAACTATTTCCATTGGCAAGGCCCTTGGCTTCATTGTGGTTGACCGCAACGTCATGTGGAGATCTGAAGTATATAAAAAACTAAGTCTTAAAGTTATACAACCACAGCACGATTTTCTTATGAAATTTAAACATACTGTATTCCGAGAAAAAAAATGAATTTTTCATCAGTATAAGCTAGGCAACGCCATTCAAAATGGCAATTTGTGGAAATGCTAATTATGAATAATCAATTATTTTTAAAGTAGGTATGTCTGTACGTGTTTATAAGTGTATTTACGTCATCTTGATCATCACAATATCATGTCTACATCAGTTCAAACACGCCATCGATTATAAGACACTGTGACAATGTTTCATACACTATTTTCTTAAATTATTGGGAGTTTGGGGATTTAAGAGTATGGGAATATGGGAATTTGGAAAAAAAACTGTCATAATCTTCATAAACTGTTTTCTTAAACAATTGGGAGATTTTAAGATTATGGGAATATGGGAAATTGGGAATATGGGAATTTGGGAGTTTGGAAATATGGGAATTTGGGATAAACTGTCATAAACTTCATGAATTGTTTTGTTAAACTATTTACTATTTCATAAACTGTTTTTTTTTTAATTATTGGAAGCTTGGGAATTTAAGAATATGGGGAGTTTGGGAATATTGGAAAATTGGGAATTTGGAATAAACTTCATACACTGTTTTTTTTTAAAATTATTGGGAGCTTGGGAATTTAAGAATATTGGAGGTTGGGAATATTGGAAAATTGGGAATTTGGAATAAACAGCCATAAACTCCATAAACTATTTTTAAATCATATTTTTACAATTTATTAAGTAAATACTTAGACAAGCAACATTGTTGAACACACGTATTCACGTAAAGTTGTTTGTCTACATGCAGGCTGGACTGCACATGTCTTAAAACATCTTCGATTCTAAGACGCACCCAGTTTTGAAAAATGTTTCAAATGGGGAAAAAGAGCATCTTATAATTGATGAACTACGGCATATTCTTCTCCAAAATACATTTTATCAGCCAACAATCAAACCAAGAATAAACGTACAATTTGGCTGTAATCCAATGTGCGAGTAGTTAATAGATTTCAGCTGACTAGCACAATAAATGTCAGAAGAGCTCCAGCTTTCAGTCACGATTAACTAGATATTTTATGTGACTTAGCCAAGAATACAAAACTTAAAAAGAAAAGCAACAGAATATGGGGTTTGTTATGCCCTAGACTATATAGCACATTTTTTGTTGGAAAAATTGCCCGCATAAATTTCAAAACCTGTCATCACATGAAGAAATTGTGGTGATATGAAGATAGCTCGCCAGTGGCACATAATTAAAACTGAATACTTTTGGACTGTCGTTTGGAGGGGTGTCTGCATAATAACTGAAATCATTGACCCTTAGTTTTTGGAGAATCTTTTCTGGCATATGTTTGCGATGCACACGTGGTGATTCCCGATAACTCATGAATAAGGAGACAAAGAGTCTCTTATACCGAAAGTGAAAAATAGGAAATACTAAGATGAAAACTCGATTCATTTAATTTATAAATAATACTGTTCAGGTCGATAGCATCATAAATTACAGCCCTCATGGAAAAAATTATGCCCATATTCAAGCTTCCTTGTAGGGGTCCATCCGCCCGGATGATGAACACATCATATACTTATGTGTGTGTTTTCAGAAATTTTGCCACTAGATTGTCTAAAAGATTAATGACCAGTATTAACATACAGTAGAACTTCGATTTACGAACGCCTCTATTTACAAACAAAACACGAACGATGCTTCAGTTCACGAACACATTTTTCTGGACCACCGATCAAAGGTCCGAGTTTCTGCAATTGTTTTACTAGTTAAATGCAGCAGAGCATCTTTGCTACGGATGAGTTTTACTAAATATACGAGAACCATCAAAAATGTGTTAGAATTTCCAAGGATTCAAATTAAAATCGATATTACTTTCAAGACAAATCATATAATTAGCAACAGAATAGAGTAGAATAATACAAATTTCCTAATGGAAACAATGTTTGTTAAAGTAAATTTCTTAAACAGAATCTGCGAATGAACTTGATTCACAGCAACGTCAGCATGACGACACCACGTTGGTGTCTTTATTTCCTATAATGTTGGAAATCATGGATGTATATATATTAAACTGCTTTCTTCTAATATTACTCATATTTATTTTCTTTCTGTATTATTTCATCACACAAAGCCATAAAATCTTTAAAAAAAATGTAGGACAAAAATCGCATTATTTGGATTTACATTAATTGCTATGTGAAAAATTGATTCGGATGACGAACTTTTCGGTTCACGAGCAGGGTCAAGAACGGATTAAGTTCGTAAACCAAGGTTTCACTGTATCTCAGAAATTGGTCATATATTAAATTATATGCCCATACCTCACCACCACACACTTCCTTTAAGTGTCTAAACACAATAAATGCTCTAACCACAAGTGAATTAGTCAAACAGACAAGTGGATCTATTAAATCTGTCACATGGCTAAGGGCAGGAACTCGTTAATTCTTTTCAAGTGAATAAATCACACCTCGTTTGACAACCTGAGATAGCGTCGAAAAACCAGGTTCAACAACTGGTGGAGGACAGCCTACATTTTGATTAAGTTTTAATGAAACATTACTGAGAAAATTGATTCAGAGAGAATTTTTTAAAATTTGAGAAAATTGTTTCTGAGAGAATTTTTGAGAGACATTTTCGAATAGTGTATATCACTGACGTGCACTATGCAATAAAAAATGTTTTAGGGCCCTTTCAAGCCTGATTCCAATGTGAACCCTATATGTACATATTTTGGCAAGAATTAACTTATTTTAGGTCACATTGTTGTTTTAAAATCATGTTGAGCATCAAAAAAGATAGTGCTTCCAATTATGGAGGGATATCTGAGGGGGGTCACTAAATTTGTTAACTAAAAATTCTGGTGTATACATATATGTTAGCATTGAATCCTACATAGTTGCATACTCATATAATGCAGCAAAGTTTTATAACATTTTATATACAAAATAGGCTACACGTAAAATAACCACAGACAGTTAAACTTTGTATCTGGTATAATTTAAAAAAAAAAAAAAACAAGATTGATCTGCAAAAAAATAATGTTTTGGTAATCGTGACCACATCAAAAGACTCCACCAGTAACTGCTTTTCAGAGGAACTTGAGTTTATCTGCAGTAGGAAAAAAAATACGTTCGAGTGGGAATGAGAAGAAGAGCTAAAATTCGTATCAAAATATGTTACCAAAGTAAACTTCTTCTCAACATGCACTTTTTGGCAAAGGAAAAACTGCGTCTTTTACAAGTTGAGCGATCACAATCTCAAGCCCTTGAACCGTACACAAAAAGGGCGTTGTTGGCATTGGAATGACTTACTTGTTGAAATAAAAAAAAGATTGCGACGTCCATGCTTTCCTGCATAATTATGCTAAACGCGTGAAATGAGGGAGAATAAAAAATACTTAGCTGTTGCAAACGTGTTATTCTGAAACGTTCAAGCTCTTAATCCTCCAACCTTGCAAATGCACTCGTAAGCACTTATTCTGAAATCCAGATTACAGCTTCGATAACCGCATGTTGACATTAATAAAATGCAGGCTTGTAATTCTAGGTAACCGCAATGCCAAAAGAAATTGTCTATATAATGTTAGTCGAAATTCTTAAGAAATAAGAATTTCAAAGCATGCAGATAAATAGAATTTCAAGGCATGCTGTGAAATAATTTCAAGGCATGCTGAGAAATGGAATTTAAAAGCATGCAGATATAAGAAAAGAAAGAAATAGAATTTCAAGGCATGCTGATAAATGGAATTTCAAAGCATGCAGATAAATAGAATTTCAAAGCATGCAGATAAACAGTATTTCAAGGCATGCTGTGAAATGAAATTTCAAGGCTTGCTGAAAAATGGAATTTCAAAGCATGCTGTGAAATGAAATTTCAAGGCTTGCAGATAAATAGAATTTCAAAGCATGCAGATAAATAGAATTTTAAGACATGCTGAGAAATGGAATTTTAAGGCATGCTGAGAAATGGAATTTCAAAGCATGCAGATAAATGGAATTTCAAGGCATGATGTGAAATGAAATTTCAAGGCATGATGAGAAAGGAAATTTCAAAAGCATGCAAAGGCATAGAATTTCAAAGCATGCATTACACGATCACGTGCAAGGATGTTCATAGTAAAGTTTGCTAAACATTGCCATTTTTTATAAATAAAATATTTCTCGGAGCCTACATTTTTACATTCTTTGATGTTAAGAAAACCATACGGACCAATGAAGATGCAAGAACGGTTATCTTCACGTCATATCCATAACATTCATCACTCTTGACCAAAAAAGTTGTCGAGTGATATTTCAGTTTACTAACAATTTCAAGAGACTTAACTATGACTAATAAGACCTCACGCGACCGTAGACGTCCCAGAAAACAAGTCAAAAGTTATATTTTGAGGGTCATTATGTAGCTTGGAGAACATTCCATAATGTTTTTATCATATTTTGAGTTCACCCTGCATGTGGAATAATTTCTCACAAAGCCTACATCCCGTGTCCATGACACTATAGTCAAAGAGATTTCCTGTTCATGTCGTTTAAAAATATAAAAAAATGTTTTGGGAATGCATCTATTTAAGTCATCAATCATATTGTCGGAGACAATATAGATTGCTCGATCATTTAAGTAGGGTTACAACGTCCAACGAATTTCAAAACGGCGCTGGTGATTCTGGTTAGCCCAGACAACAAGATGATTAGTTGATGTTCGATCTGATAACTGCTACATTTTCAATGCAACAAAAATAACCTGTCATCATCACAAAGGCATTTTACAATGGTTTTCTCTTAGAAACACTATTTGAATCTAGAGCTTCCAGGACAACTTCAGTGGTAAAAAAGCAGTGCATGGAGTCCATTTTTTTGTTGTTGTCATGGCTGACTTTTAAATACGGAAGCTGACAGGCATTTTAAAAAATAAACTTTGACAGCCTGATTGAAACTTGCCTTAGGATGTATTTAAAACAATTGCAATAATTATAGACCACTCCAAGTTTAATACGCTAATTGTGAACATTAAAATAATGGCAATTTTGAAATATAAAAAAAATCATATACGGTGTACTAGGATAAGGAAATACACATATAGTGAATTTTTTTTTGAAAAAAACACCTGCTATATTAAACGTAATTGGGCACTCAATGATGAAGAGGGCAATATATTTATGTAGTTATGTATATATAGCTTAAAAACGTGCTTTTCTTTTAACCATATTTGGAATTATATCCATATTGACCACACATGGCATATATTTGGTTTTTTGCACCCGGAAAATAATGATTGACGAGAAAGTTGGAAAATTTGGAAAAATAACTGAAAATTATGATAATTATTGATGTAGTAAATACTTTATAACCTGAACTGGATTTCTAAAATTGAAGTGGTCGATTAGTAATAGATTTAGAAAAGCGTAAATGAAACTATACTTCCATAGTTATGTCAGCAACAACAACAACAACAAAAGCACGCTTAAACAGTACCTAAATCTGGTAATTATACTTTATGGGCTACTGTATTTAGAAACAAGGAGTATAGGCATACGACGCCGATTAACCTTAATAGGGGATGATTTATTATAAGTCACTTTCGAACACCTTTAGTCAAGCTAATTAAGGGCAGGGTGCTGCCACGTGTAATGTGTACCGTGCTAAATAAGTTAAGCACCCAGCTGAGTGGTACCCTCATAAAAGAAGACCACTTACAATGAGGGTCAGGTCATTTTTCATCCAAGCTCAATTCACCTTCATGGACCCTACTTGTGTTCAGCTACTGTTGTTGTTGGCAGGATTTTCTCAACCACTTGAAGTAGTAACATTCAAGTATCCTGAAGTTAACAGTTAGCTTGATGAATGGTATTTTCCCACGAAGGAATTCTTGCTACTGTATATTATGTCAGAAATCTCAAAAAATCTTAAGCCGTTTCCACACCAACGAAAGCACGAAGCAAAAACGGGAAACAGGAAAACATGTTTTCAGGAGGTTGTTTCCAAAAGCATTGGTGAAAATAACAAAAAAAGCAGGAAAAACTCAGCAAAATTGACCGCTGAATATCACAACCATGGGGTTTAGTTGTGCCTTATCAGTATGGTATAATTATTACATTCGAGTGTGTTGCAAATAGTGTGCCACGACAATCTGAGGCTTGCTTTAGTGTGCCGTGAGCTGAAAAAGGTTGAAAAACACTGTCTAATTAGCAATTAACAACAAAAAATCGTATGGGCCCATTCACTAATTAAGTCCCCGAAATTCCTTCAAAAATTGACCACCCCCTTACCCCCTGTCCACATACCTGGAGACACCCCCTAACCCATTTATGAATTACCCCTTAAAGCACATGCTCAAGTTCAACCGAAATCATTCATTCACTGGTACAACTGATGACGTCAGTCCCTCTGGCCGACTATTATATTGTTTATGAAACAATGCTCTAAAACCACATGAGAGACAGATGTTGGGTTTTTTAAGCAGGTGTCTTCAACCATCATCTAATGTAATGTGTGAAAATTTTTATCAAATACAAATTACCTTATCTATTAATGGCCATACCTCGAAGGCCGTAAAAGAGTAGGAATTACTAATGATGTTAATGATGGCGTTTATCCATCTGTCATACAACAACTGTTGTAATCTTTGGAGTGTGACGACCTGTCACACTTGGATCCACTGCTGTATTCCTACCTTGGAGCAATCTATGGGCAAGATTTGTATACAAAAAATGTGAACAAAAACAAAACTTTCCCCAGAAGCCAAAACTTCAAAACTAAAAACTCTTAATTTCCAAGTTTAATTCAATGGGTTTTCCGGAGCTATTAAATTCAAAACTTTTCACCCTCGCACAACTTAAAACAGACGTTTACTTTCAAATGAGGCTGTTTACATGCCAGACGTTTTCAAAATTTCTGGTTATCTCGAAGACATGCTCAAAATCCTTTCAAGTCTTGGCATCAAGAACAATTTATTGCTTCTTAGATAATTGAGCCATGCTTGGGTTTTGTCGATGAAAATTATTAAATTATGTGTTGTAAGAACACAGCTTTTTTGGCATCGACTCATTAACAACGAGGCAATTTTCTTGTAATATTAATTGGCCATATCCTGCTAAAAACACCAAGTAATTTCAAAGTGTGCAAATTAAAAATTTGCAGTCTGGAATATTAACGATGCTTTTGACAGCACTTTTTCAACCACATTTTAATGATACATTTGAGCATATATAGTAGATATCATGAAGGGTGATTACAGTTAAGTGTATAAACTTAAATTGTGAGACTGTTTTAGATACCCCATGGTGGCAAAAATATTGATCAAGAAAAATGATGGCAATTACAATTAAACTTGTCAGCGATTAATATACTTTTTTTATCGCATTTTCCCATTATTTTTTACTTTGTAAAATAAGGAGATGGTTCTCACGCAATTTACGGTTACACGGCAACACAGTATTTTACATTAAGTGATGTGCAAATAAATTAAAACATTATTCCGTCATTTTATAACTGCAACTATATACAACTTTAAAATTACAGGTTTGTTTAAGAAGCGTAACTTATAGTACTAGTAACCACATTTACTAAATTACTGCCAATTTTATTATGACGACTTCTTCTGTTTTTACTATGTCTCAAAGTTTACGGCCTACTTATTGTACATTTAAGCGACTTTATAAATGTACCTTTACAATGCATCTGTCTCATTGTATGTATGTTAAACTGTAAAAGTAATTAACATCCTTTTTTTTCTGTTTTTTCAGATGTCATTAGTCGCAGTTGCAACCAGCAAAGAGGAACGTTTGAAAAATCTCCAAGTTCTGAATGTATATTGCTCGAGAGAATTGGTAAGTAATTAACGTGACATTAGTTAACTGGTTCATATTACACGATATGATGTGATTTGCAACCCATTTGGGTGCCCTGACGCCCAGTGAAGGCAAAAACGCGTAACAAAACGTATCATGGTCTTTCAAACTGATCTAATCAAAATGTGGGTTGACTCGTATAATTAAACCGCTTTGTAATTTGGCGTTTCAGGAAGCAGCACTGCCCCCTTTTTAAGCAAATCAATTAAGGTCATGTTAGTTCAGAGAGTGAGGTGAGGTCCCACTTACCCGCTATTATACTCAGGTGGAAAAGGTACGCTATGGAGAAGAACCCTGAAGAGGGTTGACCCCTAAGGGTAGGATGAGCATCGAATCATAATGGATCGAAATAGAGGAAGGTTTTCAAAAGACACCTGATAAGCTTCAAAACCAAGGATAAAATCCAGAGTACAAAGAAGGCAAATTACATTTCGGTTTCTCAATTTAACCCCCTGTATGAAGAGTAAACCCCCAGTGTGGTCAAGGGAAGAACAGGCTATAAACCCACACCTTCTTATACATATTACATTTCAATTGACCATAAAATTTGAGTTTTATTATTCAATGACAGATGCTGTGCCATATATGGCAACAAAACTCATTAATATCTTTATAAGATGTTTCAAAGAATTTGTCCATTGATGAGAAGTTGTAGTAAAAGGGGGTAAGGGGTGGGGAGTCAGATGACACGTGGACACCATGTGGATAGGTGGAAGGAGGGGGGGGGGATGAAAGCCATTGTGGACGTCCACTAAATTATGAAGGTATTTTCAGTTTTGGATTTTCTGTTTAATTGAGTTTTAAAGGTCAGTGACAATGTACTTGAATTTTAAAATCCTCGGGAAATCTGGAAAAATGTCGTGGAATTGGCAGCGAGGCGTGTGCTTGGAAATATATAGGATGGGCCAACACATTTTCTGGACACCCTACTTTTCAAAATATTAAGTACGTATATACTATAATTAGGATGTCTTATGCAATGACTCGTTAAAGAAGTTAACATAATGTACACCCAATTAAGTGACATTTAATTAACAAACATGCAATTTCAATAAAGATTTAGAAGATTACAAGCAGAATCCCATGGCATAAATCTTTCTCACGTGTCTATAATTATCCACTTGACTTTAACCCTATTCAGAGGTGTCTACAAAGCACTTTATCATCACTCATGCAATTCAGATGAATCAGAATGCATTCTTATCAACATCACTCTTATATGCATATGAGCATTTGTGGTATTTTAGTTTGTTGTTGTTTTGTTCTTCTTCTTGGTAGCTTCTATGTTTTTGGGTGGAGTAATTCTCTTGTCCAACTATATTACATGACCATCAGTCACGAAATGGCACAGCTTGTGGTAGGCCGAAAACCTACCTGCCCAGAATATCATTTAACTACTGTTTTTTTCTTCTTCTTCTTTTTCTTCTTCTTTTATTTATAAACCTACACCTCACTCTATTTGCCTTAAAACATTTACTTATAAGTTTGAGAAAGCTTAAGTCACTTTTTGGTGACAAGATTCAATTCCCTTTTTAAGACACGCGATTAATTTAAAACCGGATTTTTGAATAACATCACACCTACAACTAGCCATCTTGAAAGCCAAGTGTGCATTCTTTGTAAAATGCACTAAATTGCATTTTTACCAACCTGAAGTAAAATATTGAAAATTTGTCGATGACAACATTCTTCCTTAACTCTATTGACATTAAATGCATTTATTTTGAAAATATAGGAAATTTTACTACAATCTTAAATGAAATAAACTGCTACAGAAAAATAGAATTTCAAATCATGCAGATAAATAGAATTTCGAAGCAGGCAAATTAGAATTTCGTAGCATGCAGAAATGGAATTTCAAAGCACGCCTAAATATGGAATTTCGAAGCATGCAGAAAAATAGAATTTCATAATAGAGTGAAAGCGAGAAATAAGGAATAGAGATGAAATTGTTTTGAAATAACTAAGGGTTGGCAGTCTATTCTCTGGTCTTAAGGGGAATTACAACCTATTCCTTTCAATGGGTAAATTTGCAACGACACTCACAGCCAAACAAACTGAGATTAAATAAAAATAAAAATTCTTTAAAATAGCTTGATGGATTAGCAAGTGCATCATATTGTTGTTTTTCACTTTGAACTGGTAGATTTAAAAAAAAATTAATAAACAAGTTTAAAAAATGTCCGATAATTTGCATTCTCATGATGCACGTGCTGGCAGCATGTGCAAATTATCGGACATTTTTCAAACCTGTTTATTAATTTTAAAAAAATCTACCAGTTCAAAGTGAAAAACAACAATATGATGTACTTGCTGATCCATCAAGTTATTTTAAACAATTTTTATTTTTATTTAATCTTATTTTGTTTGGCTGTGAGTGTCGTTGCAAATTTACCCATTGAAAGGGATAGGTTGTAATCCCCCTTAAAAACGAAAAAAAAACCTACAATTTGCTTCAAATTAAGTATACTTTTTGTTTAATTTAATTTATGGCTGTTGGTACTGTCATTTCGATTTGTTGAATTTTGATTTGGTGTAATTAGGGTAATTCCCAACAACAATATTTGGACGTGTCTGTATATGGTCATACATTGGCATATATGGACATAAATAGGTACATATTTCCATACATACCTAATTACCTAATTACTTATATAGGCTATCCATAAATGGGATGTCCCACAAATAATTTCCCCGAACATGCATTTCCAAAGTTACTAACATGTATTTTGTTTTAAAATGCATACACGTAGCCATACATGTATGTAAACCAGTTGATATATACCCTCTTATACCAAGAATTCGGTGCATTTGCATAGCATACATGTAAGCAGAGAAACATGTTTACAATCTCCATGGCATATCAAAGCAAACTCCCCCTACTGTGATGCTAGGTGTAGGCTATAAAATAGTGCAAACTCATATTCCAGTGGTATGTAATTTTTTAACTAGAGGTTGTTTGTAGCGAAACTCAGCAGTTGGTTTACTGTTATGCCACTAGGTGGCACTTGATTAATGACGCTGTCATAAGTCTGTGTAGTTAGGAGGGGAAAAAGACAAGCTTCAACTGCATTTAGACATGCAGAAAAAAAAAAAAAAAAAAAAAACATGGCAATCCATGTACGTAGAAATGTGGTTTTTTTTCATAGATATTAATCAGAGGAGAAAAATCTTGAAATAAAATTTAGAAACAGGTTTTTTTTCTACTTTCATATCACTAGACTTGAACATCGGGTTAAGACCGTTAGAAAGATTTACAACTATATGCGTTGCATTACTTATGAAAACAGGCCACTGTATCAAATTATTACATTTTTCCATATTGTCCTAAGTTTCATATAATGTTGCTATATGAAATACATTAACTAATACACTAATATATATATATATATTTAAATAAAAGTGCATGGGACCATCATTTGTTTCATTTTACGAACGGCCATATAGGACGGTCTAAGGCCCATATTGGGCCATATGGTTATATGAGGCACATCTATGTATGGTAATTTATTACACTACATCTTCCATCAAGGACCAAAATGACTTGCATGTATATAAGCCACATAATGACCATACGTAATATAGGAATATATGGCTGAATTTGGGCCATTTTACCCTTTGATGGGGATCATCATGGGGTGGTGTACGGGCAATTTCACCCTTTGTTGGACCAATATGAGCAATATACAAATGTCTATGAGACGTCTTGTAATGTGTGCTGCAAGGAAACATATTTTGATACCAAAAGTTTTGATATTACAGCAACTTATGTAATAATGTGATCGCCAAGGGTCCCTAAGTGTGCGGCGAGAGCTTTAAGGAGGGACAAATAAACATTAGTTTGAAAATCATTATAAAAACCATGTGCAATACACAATGTAGTCAAGGATTGATCACGTAGTACAAGTATTATGGGTGATATAAAACACAGAATGATCATATAAAATAATATATTCTAAAAATGGTAACACTGTTGATAATGATGCAAAGACAATGCCACATCATATTCAGTTTAGTAATTATTTATATATAATATTCAGTAAAACCCAGGTGTGTATAAATTAAATTTGTATTTTTAATTGGAATAGCAAATTCAAATCCATTAAAAAAACTCACCTTCCCCTATTTATGATTTATTAAATTCTTGGCTTCAACAGTTGAAAATTCGATAAATTAATGTTCCACCTTGAAATGTAGCACCTTCTCATTAATCGATGCCACTATTACTGATTGGTAGATTTAACATAAAATATTAGCATACCTGTAGACACGGATTTTGCATCCTCAAAAACGACATAAAACTCGATTTATAAGTAGGACCATTTGACACCTGCTTAATTTAATAGTTAAATGTAGTTGAGAACTATCCTGTAGTTTGGTTGGTGCTGTTTTTTGTGAGGTAAAATGAAGTCAGTGACCCGTGAGGGCTAAGTACACCACTGCATATGACTGAATATTAACGAGTTGCAAATTACTCGTATGAAATTCGACAATAATTCATGAAGAGCAAGAATTGTGTCGTAACAGGTCCACCAAGAAATTCCTCCTCAAAGTTAAGATTTTTCCGACAATAAATACCATTTGGCGCCTGTGGATTCGTGTAGAATTCCTGCTAATATTTAAAACATTCTTTTGGAAATGTTTGTCCGAGGTTATAACTCGGGTGGTCTTGTCCTTTTTTAAAATTTTGTGACTCCTGAGGTCGTAGTGGAAATTCTTCAAAGACCGGACCACCCTTGAAGTATATATGAAATGCAACTGGTTTCTGTAATACAGTACATGCATGAAAAGCACACAAAATGGCTATCAAATCTATAGGGGCACACTGAAGAAGGAGCCAAAAAAAAACATGGTTTTTTTGGTCATTTTTATGAACAAAAATGACCAACTCGAAAAATGACCAACTAAAAGTAGCAAAATATGACGTCATTTTTGTCCGAATAATGAGCACAAAATGACGTCATTTTTGTCCGAATAATGACCACAAAATGACGTCATTTTAATGTCTGGAAAATTACTAAATAAAATGACCAAACTTTAAAACGTAATTTTTATGACCAAAAAAATGACCAACTAAAATTAACATAAATCGACTTTTTGGTCATTTTTATGACCAAAAAGTTCGACCCTTTCGCAAAATTCCGCGGCACACTTGTGGACACTTTACGTCACTTTGGTTTAAAAACAGAGGGTATTTATGTATATATTAAATATTGTTGTTGATGACCAAATACCTGGTACAGGTTTATCCATCGGTTCCTCTAGTATGATTAGTGTTTCAGGAATTTGACACTGTTGTTTTTGAACCATTTTTTGATGAATGTGAAATTGCTATAGTTGTTTCTGTTCCGAGTCATTTTCGCGGCTTGTTATTTTAAGTCGTTCAAGAAGAATAACACTTACGAAGGAGTACAATGACGCCTCGTATACATTCAAAATTTTTTTTTTCTGATTAGAATTTTGAATATACACCCATACCTCGATATACGGCCGCTCTTTATACGGCCTTTCGCTATAACGGCCTTTTTTAATTATGGCACA
>JAQGBW010003081.1:0-17363 GCA_034698625.1 Julus scanicus
GTCTCTTGATTGGTCATTGATATGACATGGCAGAACTATGTCTGTAGTATTACCACTGTCTTCAGCAGTCATTGATAGGACAATAGGGCACTGTCTCTTTGATTGGTCATTGATATGACATGACATAACTGTCACCAGTGTTACCACTGTCTTCAGCAGTCATTGATAGGACAATAGGACACTCTTTGATTGGTCATTGATATGACATGACAGAACTATGTTACCAGTGTCAACAATGTCCTCAATGGACATTGAAAGGATATAGCAAAATTGTCAGTTACCAGTGTTACCACTGTCTTCAGCAGTCATTGATAGGACAATAGGACACTGTCTCTTGATTGGTCATCCACAAAACATTGCAGAACTATGTTACCAGTGATACCTCTGACTAATGTCTTCAGCAGCCATTGATAGAACAATAGTTACCATTGTCACTTGATTGGCCATGCTCTACAACAAATCCCTCATTCAATATTAGTTATCAACTTCTTCAACTACCATCGACAAATGACAAATGGCCCTAACCCTTCACATGTCAATTTTCCACATAAAAAAAGTACTCGAAGGTCCCTCAACACCATCGTCTTTTATCAATGTCCTCATTTGGTCATCAGAGGTTAAAACAGACGAGCATTTGTCATTTTCAACAAATAAATGTGATTTTTGTGTGATTTCAGAGAAATTCGTTGAAAGTGCGACTCCCAGCCCTCATTCGTCTCGTTCCATTGACACATCGGAAGTGAAAAGTGAGGACACATTTTCTGATAATTTAAGTGTCAACTCACCGGATGTTGAAGAATTGGACATTGAATCAAGTAAAACACCGGTCATGTGTTGCAGTCCTCTTATACATCAACAACAACAACATCATCAACAACAACAGCAGCAGCAGCAACAACAACAACAAGTGAAAACAGAAGCTAAAAGTGGCAAGACATTGATCAAGCCCCAGTGCAACTGTCAGGAACTCATGAGTGTCGAATGTCATCTGGAGACCAAGGACCTGTGGGACAAATTCCACGAATTGGGAACGGAAATGATCATCACCAAGACCGGAAGGTAAGACAACTTCCACTTCCGTTACAAGGTGGGTTTGTACACATGTTCAAAAGGGACAAAAAGGTCCATTTAAAAGTTTCATTGCCAGAAAAGGGCACGAGTCCATTGCCAAAAAATAACAAGAGTCTATTGCCAAAAAATAACAAGAGTCCATTGCCAAAAAATAACAAGAGTCCATTGCCAAAAAATAACAAGAGTTTATTGCCAAAAAATAACAAGAGTTTATTGCCAAAAAATAACAAGAGTCCATTGCCAAAAAATAACAAGAGTCCATTGCCAAAAAATAACAAGAGTCCATTGCCAAAAAATAACAAGAGTCTATTGCCAAAAAATAACAAGAGTCCATTGCAAGAAAAGGCCCTTCTGAAATGTACACATTGTGGATGCACATTCCAAAAAACACAACACATAGGGTCCAACTATTCTAAACAATGAAAAGTGCCCAAAGCAAAGATGGAGAGATGGGAAGTTCATAGATGCCAATTCCTTAAAAGTTCCATTTAAAAAATAATCATACATGGCCATTCCAAAAAAACTTAATGATGCCCAATTCCAAAAATAGCCCATTACTGGAAAAGGCAGATGTCCAATTTAGAAAAGACAATTGAAGGGCTTATTGCAACAATGTGATAAGCCACACTTTTTCCAAAAATGACATTTTTACATTAAACTATTCCTCAGTACTATTTCTATCTATTTGGTTGATTACCTTCTTAAATTTCTTCTAGATTAAATTACAATACAGATAATCATCTTGTTGCCCACATCAAAATCACAGGTTTTTTTACTAAAAACGTGATAAGCCACGAGCAAAGATGGCGTGTAATAATGACGACACGTTGCACCACGAGCGAAAATTTTGATTTTAGGGATATATTAGGTGAGAATAATGATAGTTTAAGTGAATTTGAATATGATACAGACCAGGATGTGGATTACCACGAAGAATAAGATTAATCGTCTCATTCGAGCTCACTAAGTTACGAATGAAATAATGTGTGGCTTATCACGTTCTCGCAGTTTCAGTTTACCAAAAATCCTTCAGGCAAAAATTATCATTAAAAATTATTTAAGATTTTTAGCATAATCTGCATTTATGCAATACGCTACTAATACTGATAAGCTTCTATCCCGTTTCTATTTTGATCAAGATTCATTCGAAAATAGTGTCTTAGTCATGTGCGGATCATTTTATTATTAAATGTGGCTTATCATAGTCTTGCCAGAAAAGTTTGCGATCGTGTCGAGATCATAATATAGTGCACAAATTAAAAAAATGATTATTAAACATTAAAATTGAAACATTTTTGCAGTATTTGTGCATTGTATTTTTTTACAATTTGGTTCTATCTTTAAAAAACATTTGAGAAATTATTTTTGGGCAAAATAATGATAAGCCACAAAAACCTTAGTATTGGAATACAAAAAAATTGTAATAAATATTCCTCATGATTAAATTGACTTCTGATGTTGGAAGAGGTGCCTATTATGTTTCAAGATTATGATAACAAACAATTGTTAATTGGATCGTCAATTAAAATTATGAAATTTTTTAAAACTTAAAAAATCGCTCTCCTGAACAATTTGAAAAGTGTGGCCTATCACATTGTTGCAATAAACCCTTAAATTCCAAAAAACCGTTGAGTTATTATCATATTTAAGTGCCCCAACTTCGACGATTATACACCCTAATACCATCTCCCCCCTTTTTAGGGCCCCATACTAGAATTTGCCAAAGGGCCTTCTTTACCAGGAAAGTGCAGGAGATAAGGCGGCTCCATATTTATGAACAGGGCGCCATCTATGAGTAAGGCACATATGGGGCTGTGTGGTGGCGCCCTCTAGCGGTGTCCCGAAGGAGCACATGTCCGATCTGTCATCGTGAGGGGTCCTTTGAGGGATGGAGGGGGGTCCAAACAGCGTGCCAAACTCCGTTCCGGTTCGTCGCCAAATCCAAATGTTCGTTCGTCGCCATCTGGCGCCTTTTCAGCGCTTGACGTTTGGGGCACACAAATGGCTGCTTGTAACAACCAGCCAGCGTCACGCTCCATTCCCCGTAGGAAGGAAGGGGGCGCCTCTGGTCATGGGCCTAATTCGCTTAATTTAGGGGCTTTTTTCTGGCGCGCTCATCAATAACCTACGGGATTATCCAGATATGGAGGAGGATATATATGGGAACAAATTGGGGAAATGGATTTTATATATCGTTTATATATGAGGGGAACGACGCCATCTTTGAGAACCAATATGGACAAATTTATCAAATCTTTCAACCAAAATTTATCAAAATTTTCAATATAAATTAATCTTGCAAAACTTTCAGTCAAAAATTTCAACCAAAATTCATTAAAACTTTTAACCAAAATTTATCAAAGTTTTCCACTTAAATTTATCAAAATTTTCAACCAAATTTATTAAAGCTTTTAACCAAATTTATCAAAATTTTCAAAACTTTAAACCAAAATGCATCCAAAATTCATCAATTTTTAAAGCAGCATGTTGAATAATTTTGGCTAAAATACTGGCTTAAAATGTAGTCAAATTTTATTAATTTTGGATAAAAAATCGTTCATTTTTTTAAGTAAGATCTTCTAAGTAATATTTCTAAAAATATCAGTTTTTAAAAATCAAAATTTTGAATAATTTTAGTTGAAATCCAATTATTTAATCAAAATTTAGGCCGAATTATTTTCAGTAAGATTTTCCAAGTCCTAAAAATATACGAACAACGAGATAAACGGCTTAAGGCACCCTGCAGCAATTTTCTTAAATTGTCGCTGCCCATTGTATTATATAGAGCTAAAACTGTCACGGCACACAATTAAAAAAATCAGATTAAGTATATTTAAAATTATTATAAAAAAAAAATAATCAAGTATAAAAGTCCAAGCTCCTTCTTCAGGTTTCTCAACTGTTTAGTGTATATTTATGGAAGCATCAAAAATTATTCTATCGCAGAGCAATTTGTTAAACATTCGAAATTCTAAGAAACAAAATTTCAGAGATTGCAAAAAAAAAAAAAAAAAAAAAAAAAGAATTTTAAAAGCATTAAATGGAAAAAACAATTTTTTAAACATTCTAAATTATAACAAAAAAAATTTCAGATATTCAAAAAAAAAAAAAAAAAAAAAAAACGAATTTTCAAAGCATTCAATGGAAAATAAAATTTCGAATCATGCTAAAAATAGAATTTCGAAGTGTTCTACAGAAAATATAATTTCGAAGCATGCCAAACAAATAGAATTTCGGAGTGTTCTATAGAAAATAGAATTTCGAAGCATGCCAAACAAATAGAATTTCGGAGTGTTCTATAGAAAATAGAATTTTCAAAGCATTCTATGGAAAATAAAATTTCGAAGCATGCCAATCAAATAGAATTTTGGAGTGTTCTATAGAAAATAGAATTTCGAAGTGTTCTATAGAAAATAGAATTTCGAAGCATGCCAAACAAATAGAATTTCGGAGTGTTCTATAGAAAAAAGAATTTTGAAAGCATTGTGTGGAAAATAAAATTTCGAAGCATGCCAAACAAATAGAATTTTGGAGTGTTCTATAGAAAATAGAATTTCGAAGCGCGCCAAACAAAAAGAATTTCGATTCGTGCTAAAAATGGAATTTGGAAGCGTGCTATAGAAAATGGAATTTCGAAGCATTTAAAGCAAATAAATAAATTTTTAATAAAAAAAAATTTTTAAGATTTAAATAAAGATTTAAATAAATAAATAAATAAACAAATAGAATTTCGAATCATGCTAAAAATGGAATTTCAAAGCGTGCCGAAAATTGGAATTTCGAAATAGAACTAACTACACGAGAAAAACGTCCCTTCAAGTCGCACGTAAATAACTTTTCCACCTGCTATTTCTATAGAAAAGTGCAAAAATGTGGGTGGTTTTAGGGCCCCTAAAAGCTTTAGCGCGGTCACACGGTCGCGCTCTTTAGGTGCGTGTGTACTAATTTTGACGAAATTTTCCAGCGTTTTTCCACGGTTTATTCTCTCCTATTTATCTGCGGCTTAACGTTTATTTTTTTTCCCCTCCTCCATTTTCGTTTCCAATCCACTTCACATCCGAAGAGGAGAAAAGGGCGTGTGTGGATACAAATATATACGCTCATTTTTTAGGATTACGTTTTAAACGCCCATTAAGTCCGTTTGCTACGGTATATATAGACTGTTTGCTGCTGCTGCTGCTGTGAGAGGGGGTCGAAATTAAACAGAGGTGACCACAACGCGATCAGATTGAAGTTCATTGAATCGTGATCACGCTTATTACGGCCCTATTCATCCTCCTTCCCTCCTAGAAGCCCCCATATGCTAAGCTCGTTTTGTTAAAAAGTCAAAAGGCCCCCCCACCGAAACACACGAGGGGATGTGTAAAGCGTGGTTTAAGGGTCGAGGAGGGGGGGTTAAAACATAGAAGGGGCCTTGTGCACTCCATTATCGGCGGATTATATAGGACAACGTGGACGGTATATCGATTAGCACACGGGTCATTAGTTTGGACTTCAACGAGACGAAGATTCGTTAAATCACCAGACGCGTGGGCAATTCGGAGAAAAGACCTTTCGATTAAAACAAAAAATCACAGCCGCCATTTGCATTTCAAATATTACCCATTTTCCAAATATGGCCCATTACTGGCTAAATATGATCTACAGTGGAGTTTCACTTATACGAAACATTCAGTTATACAATTTCTTGTTCCCCGGCAAAACTATTTAACCCTGTGTATAATGCATTATTCGCTTATACGATATTCAGTTATACAAAACTTCCACTTATACAAAGGCACTCCTCTTGTGTAAATATTATTCAATTATATGAAAGAGCTTTTTCACATAATGAAAAAGCTCACAAAACATAACACATCTTATATCATTTAGCTTGCAGAAAAAACAAGCGAGCTAAAATTACAGTTTTTTTAAGACGAAATAAGCACATTTCTGAAGATGTAACTTATTGATTGTGATTATATCAAATACATCTTGTTTTTTGTTTGTTCTTCTTTGTATGTACATATACATTGACAAAATTATTAAAAGACATTTTTTAAGAAATTATTCTCTATTTATTAAAATACAGTAACCACGAAACACGCTAGTACATGTACATTGTATTCACTTATATAAAGAATATTCTGTTCTCCCTCATATTCGTATAAGTGAAGTTTATTCACTTATAAGAAGAATTTTCAGTTCCCCCTCGTATTCGTATACGTGAGACTCCAATCTAAATACACAAAATCACATCCGATCCGCCATTTGCATTTCAAATATAACCCATATCCCATTTTCCCAAAATGGCCCATTATTGGCTAAACATGATCTATACACCTGGCGAATAATTATGGCCCATATCTTGACCACATGTCTGACCCATTGTATTTTTTTCTCTCGACAGACGTATGTTTCCAACAGTGCGAGTGTCTTTCACGGGCATCGTGCCGGACACCAAGTACGCCGTCCTCATGGACATCGTTCCCGTGGACAACAAGAGATACCGCTACGCTTACCACCGGTCAGCGTGGCTGGTGGCCGGCAAGGCTGACCCACCGGCGCCGTCCAGGCTCTACATGCATCCCGACTCACCCTTCACCGGAGACCAACTCAAGAAACAGGTCGTCTCCTTCGAAAAGGTCAAGCTCACCAACAACGAGATGGACAAACACGGACAGGTCAGTTGCTTACAAGTTTTCCACTATTTAAGGCCCCAGAACACATTTGGAAACACTAACGAGAACACCTAGAACACCTGGAACACGTGTGAGAACACCTAGAACACCGTGACCCTAAACAATGCTTATTTACCCAAGAACACTAATGAGAACACATAGAACACGTGTGAGACCGCAAATTGTTTACAGTGTAAACCTGAATTGAAACGCACATTGAAAACATCTTGAGATGCTAGAAAGTGCGGAAAGAACACTAAAAAAATCATTTTCAGAACGTTTCAGTGCACGTGCTGGCAGTGCCTGCGCGTTCTAAATATAGAACAAAATTGAACGCACGTTCTATGGAACAACTAGATGCACGTTCTAGAACACATTTCCCTGGACGTTCTACATATAGAACAAAATTCAACGCACGTTCCATATATAGAATATTTCAAAGCACAAACGTTTTAGAACATGTTTCAGGACATTTCAAGATATATATATATATCCACCCCATAAAAAGCGTAATTTTTCAATGGGTGTCGTGTGTTTACAGTGACGCACGGCGGCGGCGTTCCACTCGATGCCCTTTGGTGATTTACTGAATTGGAAGAGGACGAACAGGAAGTGCTCATTGACTGTTGATGCCCTCGTTGACTTCCGTTTCGCCGTCACGCAATCACGACAAACATAATTGACGTTTTATTAAAGAGAGAGAGCACTCGAAAAAGGGATTTTCCCTCGAGTGTTTACACGCACGCGAATCAATTCCACTTTTTGAACACTTTTGGACACAATGGAGGAAAAACACAAAAGGATCATTAAGATGATTAAGATGATGATCACGAGGAGGAGGAGGTTACAGTAATCATAGTCCTACTTCACTTATTGATTAAAGAGGCGGATGCAACAACAAATCGATGAGGAAGGTCTATTGCGGTGTTTTTCAAACTCACGGCACACAAAATGGCTCTAACAATTGTTGCGGCACAACACATTTTTTAAAGATAGATTTTCACCTTCGTAGGGGTTCTAGGTTTTTCAATGGTTCAATTTGGCACCTTTATATTGGTTTTTTTGTGCTTTCAACAGAGAAACTTTATAGTTGATTCTATGGTTTTACATGGAACCTTGGTAGATGATCTAAGTTGGGAAATGGTCCAACAGGGAACCTCCCTGGGGGTTCTTCTAAGTTTTCAAATGATTCAATATGGCACCTTTTAAGGTTTTCCCTCTTTTCAGCTGCAAACCTTTGTAGTTGTTTATATGGTTTAACAAGCAACACTCGTAGCTTATCTAACTTGTGAAATGTTCAACAAGGAACCTCCCTAGGGGTCCTTCTAAGTTTTCAAATGGTTCAATATGGAACCTTTAAAAGGTTTTCCACCCTTTTCAGCAGCAAGCTTTTGTAGTTGTTTTTATGGTCTAACAAGGAACCCTCATAGATTAACTAAGTTGTGAAATGGTCCAACAGGGAACCTCCCTAGGGGTTCTTCTGTTTTCAAATGGTTCAACATGGAACCTTTATAAGGTTTTCCCCCCTTTTCAACAGCAAACCTTTGTGGTTGTTTATATGGTATAACAAGGAACCTTAGTAGATTATCTAAGTTTCCAAATGGTTCAAAATGGAACCTTTTAAGGTTTTTTCCCCTCTCAAACAGTAATCCTTCGTAGTTGTGGCTAAGGTTTAAAATGAGACCTTCGTAAATGATCTAACTTGAAAAGAGAACCTCCCTAAGGGTTTTTCTAAGTTTTCAAATGGTTCAATATGGAACCTTTTAAGGTTTTTTTTTCCCTCTCAAACAGTAATCCTTCGCAGTTGTGGCTAAGGTTTTACATGAGACCTTCGTATTCGATCTAACTTGAAAAAGGAACCTCCTTTGGGGTTCTCCAACGCTTTCAAATGGTTCAAAATGGCACCATCTTAGTTTTCACACGTGTTTTAGCCGTTTTCAAAGCGGTTTTTTTCAAATGTTTTGAATTTTGTCCACCAAAGTAAACATGTGTTTGTGTTTTCAGATCGTGTTGAATTCGATGCACCGTTATCAACCCCGGATCCACTTGGTGAAAAAGCGTGACCCCGTGTCGACGTCACCCGTCACCGACCTCGAGGTCGAAGAGTTCAGGACGTTCATCTTCACAGAAACGATTTTCACGGCTGTGACGGCTTATCAAAACCAACTGGTGAGTCAAATAATAACATCTCACACACATCTACATAATAATTGATCACCGCGTGTCAAAACAAATTTAAAACGATTTTATAGAAGAAAAAAACCTTAAATTTCAGTTTTCGTACAATTTTTCATTAATTTTATGTCTAGACGATTATTAAATTCAGACACGACGATTAATGGATTATTCATTCATAAAACTTTAAAAACATTAATATTAATTCGAGGTTGGCGACATGTGTATATGTGCAGCCATATATGAACCATATCTGAATTAAGATGGACGCAAATCCAGGCCATATATAAATTATATCAGACAGAATTATGGTGGAGGCAAATTCAGGCCATATATGGACCACATCTGAAGTCGGATACAATTCCAGGCCAAATATGAACCATATCAGACAGATCTGACCATCAACGAACCATATCAGAAAAAAGATAGTTGCAAATTCAAGCCCAATATAAGTTATATCAGACAGAATTAAGATGGAAGCAAATTCATGCCATATATGAACCATATCAGAATTAAGGTGAAAATAAATACAGGCCATGTATAAATTATATCAGGTGGAATTAAGGTAGTTATAAATTCAGGCCATATATGAACCATAAAAGAATTAAGGATCCAAGTTTAAGTTTATCAAAAGTGCCTATTGGTATTTCACAAGACAACCCAACCATATCCCATTGAATTAGAGCGCAAGTTTAAAAAACACGGTGCTAACATTTGCCAGATCTGTTACTGACAACGCTGTCAACTTACACATGTAAATTTGTTCTATATTTTATCTAAACCAGATCACCAAATTGAAAATCGACAGCAACCCTTTCGCAAAGGGCTTCCGGGACTCATCACGACTCACCGAGTTTGAGAGGTACATGTAAGTTACAGGCGACCTTTGGCAAGACGCCATGTTTTCCTAAGTGATTGTAGTTAGTTGTATGATAAATGCCATATCTGGATCATGGCTGCATGCCTTATATCTGGGTTTCTCTATTTTAGAATACTGTCCTCACATGATGGTTTAAAATCGGGTTTTTCCCTTCTTAAACTAACTGGGAATTTCCCTTCTTTGAAAACCAGTTTTTTCCCTTCTCAAGTTGTAACAGGGAATTTCCCATTCTTTGAAAACCAGTTTTTCCCCTTCTCTAATTGTCACAGGGAATTCCCCATTCTTTGAAAACCAGTTTTCACTGTTTACTTTTGAGAAGGTAGTCTTCTTTAGGGGCAGAATCTGGAGCATCAGGGTCCAATCATCTTTCCAGGATAAAAAGGGGGAATTTCCCTAATGTAGCCTCTTACCACTTTCTAAAGTGTTGATTCAAATCACTTGTGCTACATGCAAAAACCATAAATTAAGAAAGGACACAGCCTCTGTGCTGCCCCTCTTCGAGCTAAGATGGCTGCTAAAAATGTTGGGAATATAACTTCAAAGGACACTTACATTACGAACAGTTGTCTTAGGTCCCAAGGGCACAGGAGAGAACTAAATAGTGTTACCAGAAAGTTTAATACTCATTTTTGAACTTTCTTTCAGGGAAACCATGGAGAGCATGATCACGGAGCACACCTACTCGAGGTCCCCGCTAAGGACCTTCGGAGATACAGAACTAGATGCGGCCACCATGTCGCATCTGGCCATGATGGACAAGGCCCTTATGGCCACCCAGCGTGCCCAGTTCTTTTGGAGGCCCCCATTTCCCCCTGGCAGCAGCGCCGGGGGTAGCGGGGGTGCCGGTGGTATGGACATGTTCGCATCAGGCCTGCCGCCATCTTCTGTGTCCCAACTCTACGGCGGAAACCTAAGGGCTGCAGGAGGTGCCCCAGCCGTCTCAGTCTCCTCCCACTTGTGGAACCAGTGGACCGCCTTGCACGGCCTGAACTTCTTGATCCCTACACAGGCGGCTGCAGCACAAATGGTTCCTGGATATCCAGGTGACAACTTCCGATTTCCAAGGCCCATGCTTCCCGGACTCAACCTCAACCGCTACGCCCCCTACGTGCAACCTAAACGCGTTCCCTCGCCGGCCCCAATGAGGACTGCATCCAACGAAATCGTGTCGGATACGCCGAGTTAATGACCGCAAAGGACCGCTTCCAGAAAAAGGGGCCACCGTCGCGATTGTACATTTTTTTAAAATGGAATATGGGTGGGCGGAGAAGCATATATACATGTATATATGCTGTGGATAGGGCGGGGGGAGTTTCTGTTGAATATTGTACATGAAAAATTAAACTTCGTTATCCATATATGGCCGATGAGTTTGGTGAAATCCCAGTGATGGAATGTGGTGTTAGCGGAGTTGTCCACAATATCCACTATGTGGTTCTGGCATTTGGTTCCGATATCTGGTTGAGACTTCCGGATTTTCTCTCACATTATGTACACTATTTCTGAAGTAAAGATAGCCACCAAAGGATTTTTGTTGTATGTGAAACTATTTGAGAAACAAATATTGCTTTTGGATTTACGCAAACTTTCTCAAAATTAAAAAAATTATACAAATTTGACACTAACCAGATAAAAGAATTTCTTAAATGACCGGTGCTGCCCTCTATAGTGGACACCTCCATTAACCACACCCCAATAAAGTCGATTTTTAAGTGTTTGGGGCCTACTTATAATCTCAGGGTCCAGTTTGATCAGGATTTTAAGGAAAAGCAGTGTAAAAATTTCTCAAATTTACATTCAAATATGTGAGAAAAATATTTTTGGCTATATCACAGCATTTTTTTAAATAAAAATTAGTTTTCAGGCTTTGCAAAACACGCTTTTGTTTTTCTTTAAAATTTACAATAAAAACTTAGAAACAGGTTTTTATCTTTAAAATTTACAACCAAGGAATGTTTGTTGACAAACAACGTTCCACAAACATTGCTTGCTAAAATGTCATTTGTGACAAAAAAATAAAGTTTTCAGGCTTTGCAAAACATGATTTTTAACTTTAAAATTTATCACCAACGAATGTTTGTTGACAAACAATGCTCCACCAACATTGTTTGCAAAACAATTTATATTCACCACACAAAACATCCTGAGAAACACGATTTAACAGATTTTTTAGTCTATAAATTATTTATTTTCCGAAGAAATTGTTGTATTTATTTGAGAAAAAACAAGTTTGTGAAACAATTTGTTCATTTTTTTTTGCCCAATTTTCAGCCATTGAAGTTAATGTAAACTCGAATTCATTCAAGTGCATATATATTATAAATATTTAAATAAAAACGTCAAAAAAGTTTTAATAAATTCCTGTTCTTGAAATAATGCATTATTGTTTTACTGGCTTTTTACAAGATACAGGACATGTCTGGACATACAGAGGAAGACCGGAGCACATTGGGTACACTTTTTAGAATTCATTTCTTTTTGGGAAAAATAACTTGTAGCCTTTTTAAAGAATAATACAGTTATATACAAGTTTTCAGGATCTGTATACATTTTGCCATCGTTTTAGAGCTACTAGTTTTTTTGCTATAAAAAATTAAAGTTGGTTGAGCAGACTGTCTCATTGTGCCCCTTTACCGGGGCACAGTGGGACATGGCATAGGGTACAGTGGTCCACGCGAAATTAATACAAATTTTACGAGAAAAAGAACACCACATTGATTGTGTTTCATTCAGCACGTCAATTTAAAATTCCAAGTATAAATTGCAAAAACGATTAAAATTAACCGTAATTACAGCATGCAGCTTTCATATTTTCACCGCTTGCTAGTCCAAATGTGTGTTTTTTTCTGTGATTGCGAACCATTTTTACTATAAAACATAAATTTAAACATGGTTTTTATTTAAAGTTATGAATAATGAGAAAATATACAAATATTTCCCAAAAACATTAATCGGGGTATGCTGGGACATGTCCCACTGTGCCCCATAATGCTGCAGTCCACTGCACCCCGTATAACCAATTTGATTTGAATAAGGCCTTACAGCTGACCACGTGGCTAATTAACAAACTTTAGTTTGAAATTATAGCTGGATATATACACTCGTCAATGTTATATGGCAGCATTACTAATGTTTTATAATTACACCTAGAATAAAAATCCAATTGCGAGTTGAATAATTACTTTTCAAGAACAAAAACTTTGCAAATATTTTCTTCTAAACTTTTGTCAGATCGTAGTGCTGCATACAGCTTCTACGCAAATCAAAAGCATTGGCTTGCTGATAAAACCTGATTTTATAAAGACGTTGCACCACTGTGCCCCAGTCTCTCCTAATAGATACAAAGATGGTCGCAGAAGATTTTTAAGAGGATCTATCGTGGCATTTGCCTGTGGAAAACCACGAAAACCGCAATTTCACCACGATACATGAAAAATTCCACCTTATAACATCAACATGTATACGGCCATATCACACTTTCTAATTTGATATTTTAACATGTCATTTACACAGCTCCCTCTATATGTGTGGCATCAGCAGCGCCACCTGTCTCTAACCCCTCTTTTCCTCTTGGGACCTCCTATTATGTCAATGGCAAACCGAGCAATTCTGTAACTACATCATCTATTGGGGGTAAAAACAGAAGGGTAGAGATATGGGGGTGGATGTGAGAGGAGGATAAAACACGCACTTTTGACCTTTGACCTCCCCCAGTTTTCCATTCTAATCTCCTGAAATCACTCCATTAAAATGCTCTCCCTATATCCGACATTGATTTCATCAACAAATAGAACCCCCTCCCCCCATGTCCAACCCCCCTAAATCCCATATCGAAAGCGTTTTCCAAATCCCCAGAGAGTAAGGGCCTAAAGCGTGTGAATCACTTGTTTTGTGCAAATTGCCTTCTGAAAGTGGATTAATGATGACTCCATATATGGTTAGGTCTCTCTTTTGTATATATTTGACATTAGATACTGTCCTAAGTCGAGTTATAGACACGCCCTTCTCATCCCATTGTAGGTGGCGCTGGGAACAGTCATAATTAGTGGATATAAAAAAGCTATTATTTATGAAAAATTTGGTATAAAAATGAACGAAAATTTGGTATGAATTCAATTTTAGCGAAATTTTAGGTAATATTTAGAGTAAATTAATGCAGTAATTTTCGTAAATTTGGAATTGGACTGGTATTGCTATATAAAAAAAATTATCAATTTAATCATGATACGAAAAATTCTGAAAAATTTAGTACACGATTAAGATGATTTTTTAACAGAATATCTTAGTGTTTATTTGAAGGGATTTTAGTGGAATTTTCAACCAAATATAAGTACAATTTTCAACCAAATTTTGGTAGGATTTTCAATGCAAATTTAGTCCAACTTTTAATGAAATTTAGTCTAATCAAACCAATATTAGTCCAATTTTAAATCAAATTTAGTTCACTTTTAATGAAATTTACTCCAATTGTCAACCAAATTTTAGTAGAATTTTTAATAAAATTTAGTCAAATATTCGATAAAATTTACTCCAATAGTCAACCAAATTTTAGTAGAATTTTTAATCAAATTTAGTCCAATTTTTCAATCAAATTTAGCCCAACTTTCCACCAAAGTTTAGTCCAATTTTAAACCAAATTTAGTTTACTCTTTAATAAAATTTAGTTAAACTGTCAACCAAAGTTTAGTCAAATTTTCAACCGAAATTTAGTCTAGTTTTTAATCAAATTTAGTGGAATTTGAGACAAAAGATTACATACGAGTTTTACTTAACATTTTAACGAAACAAACTATATTCTCTTCATTTTCACTACAATTTGATTAAAATTGGGTGTGTTAATTTTTATAATCTATCGGCAATAAATTATAAGAAACAATAATTTAGTATTTGATAGGAATATTTAAACTGTGAATTCGGATGAATTGGATAAAATGACTATTTTTAAGTTTATTCACCATATAAGTTCCCAAAGTGAAGACGCATGAGAAAAGCGTGACAAAACCGAGGCAAAACAGACAAAGCGAAATGCTTTTCACGGACTTTGGATTAAAGTAAATGTAGTAATCAATCTTCAGAAGGCCGGCCATCATTGAAAACAGCTTTCCATTTTGAAAAATTAATAGAAAGTTGAAAGATGGCGGTCAATGAAGAAGAAGAAACCCATATCAACATATCCATGGGTGCAGGAGGCGAGGTTGAAAACATGGTGAAATCGGGAGGAAAAAAAGGTTGAAGGGCAAGGCGAACACGAGCTTCTTTAGGTCGGAATACATTAATTAATCTGCAAACTTTTCACTCAAAAAAGGTCAAAATGTGGCAGAAAAGTTGAAGTACAAGTACTATATCCGGGGAAGAAAAAAACTACAAACTTACCGTCGAAAATCCCGATTTTCTAAGTTTGTACTCCCGAAAATTAATCCACTAGATGTTTATTTATCTTCACCGAACAACAATTTCGATTTAAATCTCAAATTTCACGATGTTTTTACTGAAGAAAACTGCGTTTTAATCACGGAAAAGCTTTTAATATACGCCATCTTGTTTTAAGAACAAATTTATGGAACACTGCGTTCCATCGTTTAACGTTCTTTTTATTCCTCGTGCATCCATCACGTGATTACACGTTCCTAACCTTATAGCGCATGATGATGCTTGGTTAGACAATTATATGAAATTCATCACGTGCCAACTGTTGCCATGGTTACGATCTTTTTTATTTCTCGTGCACAGTATCCCCACGTGCAAATGAGTGAACAATCCTAACCATATATAGAGCATAAAGCCGCATTTTCTGCTTAGTTAGACATTTACAGATATGAAAACCGTTACGTTCGAATTGTTGCCATGGTTACGTTCTTTTTATTCCTCGTGCATTCCCCACGTGCACGTTGCTACACAATCCTAACCCTATAAAGCCTAATTTGCTGCATAGTATTTTTAAAAAATCGGCGCGTGCAAACCGTTGCCATGGTAACGTTCCATTCTTTTTTGTGCGCATCCGCATCCGGTTGCCTGGAAAGCACGCAAGGCTCCATGTTGGAAAATGTGCGAGGCAAAGCGAATGCATTTTTTGTAAATTAAAACGCTTCGTTTTTTGATAAAAAATGGCGCAAAAACAGTGGAGTTTTGGATGTGTCGACAAGCAAGAGGAGTGTGAAGAGAACACAGATGGCGCTGCGTTCGTTTCGTGCGTTACTTTCCGCCTAATTAAGTTTGATTCACGAGTGGGTAATTTGGAGTGAATGTTAATTAATCAGCGCGGCTTGTGTGCGAGGCCGATGAATGGCGCCCCCTTCCGAGTTGCGACAAACCGGAAATGATTTAAATTCGACACTCGTGTCCTCAAAAGCCAGGTTCCGGTATACGGATCAAATCCCCTCGACGCTTCGCTTAGCGCCCTTTAATCTACAATTTTTTATATAACTTCTATTTGTGTACATTTAACACGTGTTCGTACATGTTAAATGCATGACATATACATGTCCTCATGTGTTCAGCTTCTGAAATGTGTATCATGTTTCAGACATGTTCACATACGTTAATACATGTCCCTACAAGTTCAATTTCTTGGTCCTTAGTTACATGTTCAATTTATAATATTTTCCCTTACAGTATGGTCAACAATACCATGTTTCAGACATGTTCATATACATCCACACATGTTCAATTTCTGATATTTACTCGTATAATATGTCTATATCATGTTTCAAACATGTTCCCTCGGGTCCCTACAAGTTCAATTTCTAGGTCTTTACATGTTCATCTTCTGATATTTTCCCTTGAAATAAGGTCTACAATATCATGTTTCAGACATGTTCAATTTCTAAGTCCTAGCATGTTCAATATCTGACATGTTCTCGTTCATGTTCCAAACCATTCCACCGCCATTTTTTTTACAAATCAAGATGTCGGATTTGAATGAAATTAATTAGGACCTATAAGAATAGAGGAGGAGGAGGAAGAGGGGCAAAAGTGGGTTTATAAAATATTGATGCGTGTAAAAAAAGATGACTTTTGATGTGACTGAATTAGAAGAGAAATATAGAAGGCGACGTTCCGTGCAAATCGGAGGATGTTATGCTAATCGAGCATCTGTCGCCATATCCGAAAACTCCATTAGCGAAAAGCCGTTCTGCTCTCAAAACTATATTTAATGGAAAGGGCTTCTTATGGAACGACAGCAGTCGCAATAAGGCCTAAATAACAAGCGCCGCAACAGCTTATGGAAACAGTGCCAAAAATACAATCGCAATATTAGGAAAAACCCGCAACGAGCAGCGCCATCTAGTGGACAAAATGGCAATTTTAACGATAATTTGTAAAAAACAATAGAAACCAATAGAGATTTCTATTGGTTTCTATTGTTATTTGGACACTTCTTTGATTTTAATTGTTTTCTATGGTACCTGTATTGACTTCTATTGGCGATTGGTTAGTTAACAAGGGGCAAACCATAAAGTACAGGGACCGTACTTTCGCACTGAGTTGTTATTATGTCTTTAGCCGGGTCTCCACCTAGAGTATCAATGAGTCTGAAGATGAAAACCAAAACAAAAAACAAAAAACACAAACCGAAA